>JARHVA010003614.1:1067500-1092500 GCA_037957365.1 Torreya grandis | reverse complement strand
GGGTTTGAGGGAAAACAAATTTATCAAAATTTTAATTTTATATACTATGTTGGTTATGTTGTTCAATTCATATAAATAATATAGAATGTTTTAAATGGTTTTAATTAGTTTTATATTTTTGAAATTATTAACTGGGATAAATTCTCAGCCCTATGGATGGATTGGCGATCCACATACTTGAGCATATAAAACAAAAAAACCTAGGCTAAATAGCTAAAATGTGAAAATCCTTTGCCATAAAAATGTTGATTTTTAGTGAATAAATTTATGTGTGTTTAATTTATAACCCTATGAAAATTTTAGTAGGGTTTAACTATTTCATTAAAGGTGTGTATTGAATTATACTAGATAGATTTTTTGCTCATTGTTTTAATGTTAACCCATTTAGACCAATACAAACATAGATACATGGGATTAAATCTTGAATCGAGTAGAGTATGACTATGTATTATTAGGGGTTTTATATAATTATTAAAGATAGTTTCAAGTTATTTATTTTATATACAAGCAATGGTTATATTAAATATTATACCAGGATAAAGTTTTCATGCTAGGCTAGGGCATGATTGTGTATATATCTAAACCCTAAATTTAAGAAATGAAACTTATATGGAAAAGCCTCTCTAAACTAAGTATAAAACAATTAAGGTTTTATTTAATTTATTAACTTATATAAAGGTGTATACATGTACAAGGATATATATATATATATATATATATATATATAGAGAGAGAGAGAGAGAGATAAAGAGAGAGAGAGAGACATATACACACACACACACATATATATATGTATATATATCTATATATACATGTGTGTGTGTGTGTTTGTGTGTGTGTGTGTGTGTGTGTGTGTGTGTGTGTGTTAAGATTAATTTGTATAAATTTATAACTTGGTACTATATGAGTTTGTGTTATTAAATAATGATTATAAATTGAAGGGTTTTATTATAAGATATATGTTGTATAGTTATTTAAACATGTTTTTAACTTAAGGTAATGATATAGATGACTGGTATTTTAATATAGTCTTGTTGATGTGTTTCATTTATGAGAAATTGGGAAAAATTATATATATACTTTTGTGTAATCTTGTAGCTTGTTTTAATACTTATATCAAACTTGGAACTATTTATTACAAAGACATAAAATTATAAGGTATAAAATTTTTTACTGATGTGATTAATATATCTTAATAAAGATATGATTGATTATAAGTATATATATATATGGTGTATACAATAAAATATAGTTGGTTAAGATATATATATATATATATATATATATTTGTGCATAATTTGTTATGTTAAATTTGGACTATTTTTTATATTTTAATGTCTTATAATGTATATACACTCTAATTAGTTTGTATTATTGAGTTGAGAGTTGAAAGGCATCGACTAGGTCTGCAAATTGATTTAACTATGTCTACCAAAATAATAAAAATGATAAAATATAGTTGGGTGAGTTTGAAAATATAACTATATATATTTTATTATACCAATAATGAAATTATGAGTATAAATAGTCAAATTACTTCAATTAGATATGTTTAATATTATGAAGAGTATATGATAATGATTAGTTGATTATCTAGTTATTCAAAATACTCTAGTACACCTATTTATACTAGTGGTTAACTTATTTAGTTATATACATAGTTGAGTTATTGGAGGCTATATAAATATATGGAATACATAAGTTTTGTTTATATCAATACAAATATAACATGTGGACACACACACACACACACACACACAAACATGCATTCATTTAATGAACATTACATGATGGACTATGTGTTTTGAATGGTTGAATGTTATACTTTTTATATGTAAACATTAAGCTAGAAATTAATGTTATTTAGATAGATGAAATAAAATTTGAATTTACATATTGATATTCTATAATTTGATGTGTAGATATGTTTCTTACCTAGACGGTATGATTTTATTAAGGACTATTAATGAAACCTATTTATTATCCTATAATAAATTAGATGATTTAAGATTCATTGCATTACATTTGATGGACTAAATGTATATATGTGATATTTTTATGTTTAACACATTTTGAATTTGTTAGTAGATAATATTGTGTATGAATTTTTTGGTTTTTATATTATTATATATATAAACAAATATTACATTAATGACCTTAAATAAGTAATGATATAGACTCTACTTGCTTAGTTAGTTCTACTCATGTATAAATAAGGTGTAATTTGATTGAAATTGACTGATCCTAGATATAAATAACTATATGAAAACTTTGGAAAAAATAATTTTTACGGTTAAACATTGTCATTTCATGTGTTTGATATAATTTACATGTTTTTATGATATCATGGTAGAATGTATTTTGTATGGTATACATCATGTATTAGCTATTTTAAAGCACAAAGGTTCTAGGTTTTCACTATAGATTCCCACACCATCATTACCTACCCATACATGAAGGGAGTGCCATTCCCTTTTTCAGAGATAGTGTGAGGGATAGATGGTACATAGTTGTTATGTAAACTCACTCAAATGATGCTCTCCCTTCCCATAAAAGTACTACACTAGAGACTACATTTGAGACTACTTATGGATACTATGAGTTTATTTAGACTCATGCTCTATGGAGATTTTTATCATTTCATATTATTATTGAGACAATTATTATTTTTGAGACTATACTTTTTATTCATATGTATCATTATAGTAGTTAGTTGTAATGTTATATCAGTTACAGTTGAATTTATAATAATAATTCTATGAATTAAATGCAATCTTTATTACGTAATTGTTGTAGCACATAATTTCATCCTTGTGAGAGGGTTCTTTAGGATTTATTATTCTTGACTACAAAATGGGATCTATCCTAGGTTGTGGGTATCCTATGATGGGGTTGAACCTCTAGAAGGCCAGTTCCTCTTGTTAAATCACCTAAACTACTAGTTTATTCTTGGAAAAGTGATATAAGGGTTGCAAATGATGACTAAAAAATATAAATAAGGTGATGCACCAAAATTAAATACACTCCAATTTTAATGCAACTAACACTAAAGTAGTTCAAATATAACCCTCACTTACATAATCTCTCAAACTAGTCATTTTGCATCAATATTTATAAAACTAGGCCCACTAGACAAGATATGAAGCATGTAGTATCAAAATCACACTATAAATTCATCAATGACCCAAAATCACAAGTTTATACCTGAAAAAATGGTGGAATACTTGCAAAAATTCAATAAATAAGGAAAATTATCATGGAATAACACCTCTTCACAAAGTAATCATGCACAAATTGACTAGATAACTAGATTTAAGCAAGAGATAGGCAAAATAAGTTGTCTTATTGCTTAAAATGGATATTTTTACAAATTTTTATAGGTTTTTCCCTTATCAAATGAGATTATATCTTTTCAAATGGAGAAGAAAATGGATATATAGGAGAAAATGGAAAGGAGAGGAGAAGCAATATCTCAGAATTCAATAAATGTCACTCAACAACCTTCCATGGAGTATCAACAACATTAATATTACTTAGTCATTGATAGTCTCTCTATAAATTATCCCTCAAAGTAAAAATGGGTCTTCAAGCTCTCCCATTGACCTAAAGAGGCACTATAAGAATTCTTTTTAGGAAGATGATGTCACACTCCACTAACTTTGAAAAAAATCTTCAAATATATATAATCCTCCTTAAATGTTCCATTAATTCTTGATAAAAATTTCAATATATATATATATCCTCAACTCCTCAAAACGACTTAACTTGATTTCTATGCCCCATCTCCACTTGGCTTATGTTGGCCACTTGGCAATGTGGTTAGTCATTATGACATTTGATGCTTGAAATGAATTTGAGGGATAAATTTTTGTGATTTATTCTTTTTTCCCACTCATATTTTCTCCTCCAACCTAAAAAATACACCTTATAAGTTGAAAATCCTTTGGACTCCATTAATGGAAGTCTTCAAGTTCAAGCCATCTTTAACTAGCTATCATAAACCCCCCTTACAAGGCCATTTTGGAACTCATAATCACTAAAATTTGATAATTTACTATAAAAAAAAGGTCAAAAATGATATTTATATGATCCATGTGGATTCTAAGTAATTCCAAGTCATTTCGTGGGCTTATGAGCTCAAAAACTCAAAACTAGTCAAAACGGGCACTTTAGCACCTTGCAACCATTTTAGGCATTTAAATTATTCTTGGGAGATTGAATGAGATTATTTTATACTTATTAATATATTTTTTTAACTTACCATTCTCAACTTGTTACTCACTTGGAAGCTATTTAAATTATCTTGGGAAGATATGCAACCTTCTAGGCTCAGTTAGGTCTATGGGGGTCTCTTTGATAATTTTAGCCACTTGGAGTTTTTTTTTACTTTTAAAACTCACTAAAAACATGATGGTGGATCTTATAAAAAATTATTATCACTTTTATATACATAAATCCTCATATTTACCTTTGCTAAAGGATCCTTTAGACTTGGTTTTGAGCATGGATTCCATTAATGGAGACATGAAAACTTAGTTTTTCTCTTGAAGTAAATTTAGGGAATGAGACCACTTTAAATAATTCAAGGGAAAAAATTATACCATCATGTATAATTTAAATCAATTTCATTGAGTATAACTAAAAAAATGCATCTTTGGGGGTTAACTCAACTTGCCTTAACAAATTTTTGAACATGTGTAGCTTTGCATTTTTCCATTTTATCAAGTTTTATGAGGTACTAAGACTTAATTATTTTTGAATTAGGACTAAATGGAATCCTTAAAACTATTAAAATCATTTTTTACATCTTTAAATATTAAAACCAACCTAGAATCACATATTTAGACCCACTACACACTCTGAAAATGAGAACCAAGAAACCTAAGAAGAGAGAAAAAGGCATATCTTGAGATTTAAAAGGTATTAATACCTCATTATTTTTTAAATTTAACCATAAATATTTCTCAAAAATTATATAATAATTATATTTCATCATCTAACCCTTTAAACCTCATAAAAATACTTTTTTTGATTGTCTCGACTCGTTTGCCAAAAACATAAATTTTGCAAATTTTCCCTTCTTAATGTTTAGCCTTGAAATAATGAATCTGATCACTATCACCAGGTGTGATAATATTTTAAATAACCCTAAAATTACTCACAAAATCTCACATGAGGTTCAAACTATCTATCACAACTTATTGCCCTCTTAGAAGCTTGCCTAGTTCCATGTTGACTATCAACAGACAAGCATAGGACTGTGACAAGAAAATGGATAAGTAAACATTATTTTTACCTAAATAATGTAATTTTATATTATAAAAACTAATTAAAATATATTATACCAAGTTTTATAGCTATATCATGCTTGTAGAGGCCTCAAAATGCATTTTTCTCAAAACTAGTTAGTGGACTACTTGAGTGAAAGACTGTTCATGAATATAGGTATATAAAAAATAGTGGATTATTACAATATTTATGTAACATAAAAAATAATATGGTTATTTATAAACACCCATTAACACCACCTTTACCAATTTTCATAGTTGGATCTTACTTGTACATGCCTCAATTTTTTTTTGAAACAAGTTATATGGCTGCCTAAATGAAATACTATTTATGATTGTAGGAGGTCTGAGATATAAAAATAGATGATTAAAAAATTCATGAGGAATTAATTATTATATACTCAAAAATATCATACTTACCAAAATTTATAACCTAACTCCTCTTGTAGATGCTCCAAAATCATAAATTTCTCAAAACTAGCAAGGGTTGCCTATGTGATTAACTTGGAGTGTGCTGCAGGTATATAATAAAAAAAATAGGTATTTAACTTGTTATATATTATAAATATAAACCATATAGTCATGTTTTTTGTCATGATGAATATTTTTACCAAATTTTAAGGTTAGATCACCTCTCTAGCATCCTTAACTCTTCAAATCTTCTTTAAATTAGCCCTCAAGCCTATGATTGTGTGTACAGTCTGAAACTATGTTATCAATCTTGGCCATGCTTGAATACCATCTTAGTGTTGTGTGGAGTTTTATTATATCAATATTAATAGTGGATTAAACATATTAATCTAGTTATACCACCTTACAATCTTCATAAGGAGATCTCCATATGATGTATGTGAGAGCACACTAGGTCAATGAAACTCTTAACACTATTTTGTGTATGATCTCTTCAAGACCCCTTCATACATTTGTAAAAAAAATTTATCTTAAAATAAAATAAAATGAGTCTTCATTTATTCCATTTTCCCTTCATTATCACTATCATGGAGACTAATTTCACCCATTACTTCACTTGATACTTCAGGCCAAGATGTAGTTGTAGGTGGTCATTTCTCTTTACATACTTGAAGGTGCTTGTTATAAATGTAAAAAAAAATATATTTTTTTTATTACATATAGTGTCATAATTTATCCTTGAGAATATATTATTACCTACATTACCTTCTTTTATTTTCTCAACAAAACACTATTAATGTCCTTCCTTTAGCTGTAGGTGGAGATTTGGGGTATTGGATGTAGGTGAAATTGGTAAGTGCCTCTCCCCATAGCTTCCAAGATATCAAAAATTATCATTATAACATCAACATATCATCATCACTTTCATGGTCCCCAAATACTTGTATAAATATCTAATGTCTCTCGCACTTGGCTCTTGAGGCACTTAAGTTGGCTGTAGGTGATGTTTTTGAGCTAGGAAAGCTAAAACACTATTTTTTTTACCTAAATAGGATATTCTCATCCAAACCTGATTATACAAGCCTAAACTATTATGGGGAAGGAAATTAGTAAGTATAATAACATTGAGTAGCATCATGCATCTATTTTTCTCCTTCCACCATTGGATCATCCACTATACTAGGACTACCTCTTCTTTGGAGTTTTAATGAAGCATCTTCAAAGTTACCTAGGTGGATCTTATAAGATCACTAGATCATCTTTAAAATGAATTGGAACATAATCAGATGTAGATTAAGGATCTTCATATCTCAATAGAACATCTTTGAAGCTATCTAGATCATCTTCAAATCATCTTTGGAGCATCTTTGGAGTACCTTCAGAGCTACTTGTGTTCATCTTTGAATATTCTTGGGTTCATATTTGGAGCTTCATAAGTTCATATTCAAAGCTTACTATAGCATCTTCAGATCATCAAGTTAGGACTAGAAAGAGATTAGTCATTAAGGTAAAAATTCATTGAATGGTCTAGGAGAGTGGCCTAACCCATCCAAGCAAAAGTTTCATATGTAGGCCAATTTTGGCTAACATTTTTAGTCACCTCTTGGGATTACATGCTTGTCTATACAAAAGACTAGTTGACTTATTCTATCCATTGGGATTATGAAGTCATAAAATTATTTCTCAAATTGGTTTTCTAAACTAATCATAGGGCTATAAATCCTCTAATCAGAAATCTCAAAATAGCAAGAACAACCCAAAAAAAACCATGTGCTCAAAGCACTTATGGAATGGAAAACACGCAAAAAAATGGAAATGTGTACAAGGAACTTGAATGAAATAAAAATACTATAGAATGTGTAAAAATAAAAATTACAATTAATTTCCTCCTAAATCAAATGGGAAGCCTTTAGCATCATCCACTTGTAATGGACAAGGATGAAAAATACTTTGCTTTTGAGGCACCAAACCTAGTGATCTACGTTGCTTGATTGACAATATTTGTTACATGATCTTGAATATATTAATTACGAAAAACATGTCTCTCATGTAGACAAAATCCCTTACTAGTTCAAGACTTGTTTCATGTTTCTCATCACTCTTGAGAAAACCTTGCAAAAATACTTCATTTAGGTTCCTAAGAGAAACTATATTTTATTCACTTGGTGGCTCAAAAAGACCATATTTATCCATATTAGTTTGTGAAAATTAGGACTAATCATGCTTAGAGAAACATGCTCATAAATTTTTGGAATAAGTACATGTCTCTTAGCCTTCTCAAACTCTTTGGTGATGGCATTGAACTATTGGAACAACTCTTCTGGATCTTCACTGGCATGTTTCTCAAACTATATCATTTGAGCATTTGAGATGTCTCCTTCATCAACATCACTCCAAATTAAATCTTGATTTTAAACTGAAAATGAGGGATGATTTGAAAAACCAAGGTCCAAAACCTCATACTTGTCTTTTTTAAGGTCTAATTTATCTTCCTCTATCTCCAACATATAAGGGGTATCTTCAACTATCACCTCATCTTGAGGTGAAGCAACCTCTAGTACCTAGTTCTAATCCTTTTTTTAATCTATGTAGAATGGATATTTAGTGATCCATTCAAGTTTTGCCCCATATTAAGCTTGAGTAGTATCCTCTTTAGGTGCCAATTCATTAGTGTCAAAACCATGCCAATAATGCTGGTCCAAACCTAATTTCTCCTCTTTTGAATGGAGTGGGCTACCTATTATTATTTATTCATCATATACACTTTTATTGTCATCTTGTTGATCACCTATGACTGCAAGCTCCTCCTATATCCTTGGTCAAATGGGTTATTTATCTAAGAGGGAGATGGTGGGAGGGTGAAAAGGTTCACCTTACTTACAACTTAGGAGAGTACCACTCCAACTAGGGATATTGAGAGGTGTAATTGGTGGATCTTGAGGATGAGAGAGGGAGTATTGTAAATCTTATAAATCAAGTTCATTGAGTTAAGTTATGCATAAATCACTTTATTTTTGAATCAAAACTTCTTCCTTCTCCAAGATGGATTATTGGGTCACCATAACCAACACTTCCTCCTTCATCTTTATCCCTTATTTAACTAATTTTCATGATGGAAATGTATGGGTAAAACCACATTTTTGTCTTATTTTTTTTAATAGGCCTAGGAGAAAGTGGTTTCACTAGTGAGGGCATAATATAATAAGGATCATTAACATAGGGAGAGATCCATGGTGGGATGGATTCATGATCTTGAAGGAGAGTGTGTGTAGGGGTAGGAGAGGGTAATTTTTTTTTTTAATTTTATATGTTCTCTATCCCAAAGTTCTAATAACTTTTTAATCAATAGTACCCACTCCATCTCTAGATTCTCAACATGTGAATAGTCACCTTCTTCAATGGATGCCCACACACTCCAAAACTCATGAAAGAAACTCCTCATATCCTCTATGGCATGAATGGGAAATTATTTCCATGTCTAACCTCCTTAATCATTGTAATGATTGTTTTCCCTTGGTATAGTATTGTTTCTCTAATTCTTGACAAGGATGAGCCTTAACAAGGTTATTTAGGGTCCTGATTTAAATCTCTTAGAGGTTGAGCTTGAGGCTCCTAGAAGGGAGAGGACACATAGGAATTATTTAAATGCACCTACTGATCTTCATAATATATCAACACACTCTCCAAACTTTGGACCATTCTTTTCAACCACACTTTGTTCTCCCTCCATCAAAATACACATTGTTTACCCTCACAAACTAACCTACTATTCTTAACCAACTAAAGACAAATCCTTGCCTCTTATATAACATTGATAGGGATGAATAAAAAAAATTCTAAACACCTACCAATATCCCTTATCAAATCCATTTAATATTATAATACTTTTTTGAATCTTGACAAGGATGTCACAGGATAAACATAGTCTTGAAAAAGGGGATTAGTGGACTGATTTAAATATCTTATAGGTTATTTTTGGTCATAAATATTTGTGGGAGGGGATAAAGAAAATTATAGGGATGATATGTTACTTGAGGGCCACTTAGTGGAATACATAAATGTTATTAACCTGATATGAGTGATGTTGAGGTAGAGAATAAGCATGTTGATCAAAAGAGGTCCAAGTATACATACCAAGGTTCTGATTTTGGGCACATAGGCTACTTAACCAGATGATGTTAATAATGGAGTAACCATTTATGTTTGTAAATGTGCCTCTAAAGGCTAATTACATTGAAGAGCAAAACCAAGAACCCTTGATTGATGTGAAGATCATAGTAGTCACATCAGGTGTGACATAAATTATTGAAGCACAAAATTTCACCTTTGTGAGAGGGTTATTTAGGATCTCTCACTTTAGGATATAAAATGGGATAGACCCTAGGATATGGGTATCTTATGATGGGGTTAAACCTTTAGAGAAGGTTGGTTCCTCTTGGTAAATCACCTAAACTACTAGCTTCTGCTTGGAAAAGGGATAGATTGGTTATAAAGGATTATTAAAAAACACAAATATGTTGATGAACAAAAATTAAATACAATCAAATTTTTATGAAACTAACACTAAGGTAGTTTAAAGACAACCCTCACTCATACAATCTCTTAAATTAGTCATTTTATATCAATATTTATAAAATTGGGCCTACTAGACAAGAGATGAATCATGGAGGAGTTCCAAACACACACTATACCTTCATCAATTACCAAAAAAACATAATTTTAGAAATATAATAATGGTGAAATACCTAAAAAAAGGTAATAAATAATGGCAATTACCATGGAAGAACACCTCTCCACAAATCAATCATACACAAATTGACTAGACCACTATATGTTAAAAAGATATTAGCAAAATAAGTTGTCATATTAATTCAAAATGTTGTTTTTACAAATTTTGATAGGATTTCTCATTGTCAAATGAGAGTATATTTTTACAAATGGAGAATAAAAGGGATATATAGGAGAAAAGGAAAGGGAGAGGAGAGGAGAAGAAATCTCTTAAAATTTAATAAATGTAAGTAAACCACCATCAATGGAGTCTCAATAACATTGATATTCCTTAATCACTAATATTATCTTAGGAAATTAACCCTCATGGGTAAAAAATGGTCTTCAAGCTCTCTGATTGGCATAAAAAGGCACTAGAAGACAAACATTCTTTGAGGAAGATGATGTCACAAACCACTAACTTTGATAAAAGTCTTCAAATATATAGAAGCCTCCTTAAATTATTCATTAATTCTTGAGAAAAATATCGAAATATCTATAAAATTAGTTATCCATCGATGCTTCTCAACTCCCCAAATCTCCTCTACTTGATTTTTATGCCCCATCTCCACTTGGTGTGTGTTCGTAACTTGGAAACATCATTAGTCATTCTAAAATTTGATGATTACAATGAATTTGAGGGCTAAATTTTTATGATTTATTATTTTTTACCAGTAATATTATATCCTCCAAAATTAAAAACACATGATAGAACCTGAAAATCCTTTGGAATCCATTAATGGAAGTCTTCAAGCTCAAGCCATCTTTAATTAGTTTTCCTAAACCCTACTTTCAAGGCAATTTTTGGCCTCCTAAGCATTAAAACATGCCAATTTATTATACAAAATAGGTGAAAAAATGATATTTAAATAGTCTTATATATTCTCTAGGTGTTTTCCAAGTGATTTCAAGTCATTTCCTGGGCTTGTGAGCCAAAAAACTCAAAACTTGCACTTTGGCAACTTGCAATAGTTTTAGGCATTTCCATGGTGCTTAGGAGATTTAATGACATAATTTTTTATTAAATACTCTTTTTTTTTGTCTTACCATTCTTTTTATACCATTATCAACCTATGATTCACTTGGAAAGTCTTTAAATTATCTTGGGAAGGTCTACAACCTTTTAGGCTTAGGTAGGTCTAGGGGGTCTCTTTGCTAATTTTAGCCACTTGGAGTCTTTTTTTACTTTTAAAACTCACTAAAAACATTATATTTTCTATTATAAAAAGTCTTGAGTAATTTTCCATACATAAATCCTCTTTTTGATCTCTACTAAATGTTCCTTTAGACTTGGTTTTGAGCACGAACTCCATTAATGGAGATATGAAAACTTTTTTTTCTCTTGAATTATATTAGGGGAATGAGACCACTTGAAAAAATTAAAGGTGAAAAAAATACATCCATATCTAATTTAAATTCATTTCATTGAGTATAACTCAAAAATTGCATCTCTGGGGGTTGCCTTAACTTACCTTGGTAAAATTTTAAACATGTGTAGATTTGTATTTTACCATTTTATAAAGTTTCATAAGGTTAAAAAACTTAATAATTATTTAATTAATACTATGAGGGACCCAAAAAACTATTATAATCATTTTATATCCATATTTAACCATTAAAACCAACCATAATCACATATTTAGACTCATTACACACTCAAAAAATGAGAACCAAGAAAACTAAGAAGAGATAAAAAGGCATATATTGAGATTTATAAGGTATTAATACCTTATTATTTTTTAATTTTAAAATTTAATAGATCAAATTTTTTATAATATCATTATATTTCATCATCCAACCCATTAAACCTCTTAAAAATGCCTTTTCTAACTGTCTCCACTTGTATGTCAAAAACCTAAATATTGCAAATTTTCCCTTCTTCATGTTTAGCCTTGAAATCATAAATATGATAATTATAACTATATTTTTTAAGACTTAAAATAACCATAAAATTACTCAAAAACTCTCACATGAGTTTTAAACCATCTATCATACCTTATAGCCCTCCAAGAAGCTGGTCTAACTCCATGTTGATTATCAACATACACACATAGGACCGTGATAAAATATCATATAATTACACTATTAGTGTGACATATATAAATTAATTATAACTTATAAACACTAATTAAAATTACTTATACCAATTTTCATAGCTGGATAATGCTTGTATAGGCCTCAAGATGCATTTTCTCAAAACTAACTAGTGGGTTACCTGAGTGAAAGACTATTTATGACTACAAAAAGTCTATAATAAAAAATTGGATACTTAAAATATTTATGTGGAATAAATAATAAAATTATTATTTATAAAAAATCATTAAATCCACCTATACCAAGTTTCATATTTGCATCTTACCTGTAGAGGCCTCAAAACTCTTTTTTCATGAAACTAGTTATCTAGCTGCTTAAGTGAAAGCTTGTTTATGACTGAAAGAGGTATAAGATAAAAAATAATATTATTATGATATTTATTAGGTTTTAATTATGAAATATTAATATTTATATAATAAACTTGATCATATTTACCAAAACTTAGAACCTAACTCCTCTTGTAAATTCTCCAAAATCATAAATTTCTTAAAACTAGCAATGGGATGCATGTGTGAATGACTTGGAAGGTACCTCTAGTTTATAATAAAAAATGGGTATATACATTTTTATTTGTGCCAAATATAAACCATATATTCATATTTTGGCTCATGAGTACCCTTTTTACTAAAATTTGAGGTTAGATCACCTCTCTAGCATCTTCAACTCTTCAAATCTTCTTCAAATTATGTAATATCCCCTTGAATATCAAAACAAAAGCTCTGAATTGCTTATCTGAATTTCTGCAAAATATCTTCAATTAGATAAATAAAACACAATATAAACTCTTATTTATTTTCTCATAAGCTTACAATAGAGATCCTCTGTCAAGTATACAAAAAATTATCGAAAGTACGGCCTGAAAACCCTGAATATTCTGCAAACTAGAAAAGAATTCTGAATCTGGTTCGTCTCGGCCTGCTGTGTAAAAAACACAGTCACCGACATCGGTTATATTGCCATCGTCGGTCGACCTGTATTCGCTAAATTGCCAATGTCGGTGGTATGTCGACCGATTTCGGTCCCTATAGGTCTCTGTTCGCCGATGTCGGTGCCTGAACCTTCTGTAGATGCGTACGGATTTTCACGAATCTATACGAAAGTCATACAGCCGCTAATATCACCCAACCTGTATGCTTGATCCTAATCTGTAGAATTATGGGCTAACACAAAATATCTATATCTGGATAATTCTTGAATCAAAACCCAAAATTAATGAAAATACCTGTAAACCCTTGTGATAGCTTCTGAGTGAAGTTATCTCTCAAATACCTGTAATACTATGATAACTTCTATGTGAAGTTATCTCTCGATTTGGCAATAGATCGGCTGATCTTTCACAACCTCTGAATCGTACACAATGAAGAGTTGACGTTCTTCAATGCAATTGGAATCCTGGAACCCTTGGCTCAGTCTTCACAGAAGAATTTCTTAACAAAAATCAATATCAATAATAGTCATGAATACAAACTCTCTCCCATGAGAGATTCTTATACACCTCCAAAGGTGTGCTTGCTAAAATTAGATTCCCTTAAATTAGACTGGGGCTTCCTTAAATTAGAATGAGGATCCTAAAATTAGACCCAATAATAAATAATTAATAATTAATAATTAATAATTAATAATTAATTAATAATTAATAATTAATTAAAATTGGACCAAATAATTAATATTTGATTAAATCAATCAAATATTAATATCTCCTTTAATTCATGTCTGAAAGAGCCCAAACAAAAGCCAAGCCCAACTCCATCAAGACCCTCTATCCATCTCATCAGCCTACGAGGGTCGCATAATAGGCTAATCATCTACTCTGCACATGTCAACTAAAAAGGGGACATGACAATCCGCCCCTCCTAAAATTGCTTGCCCTCAAGCAATCACTGAATGATAGACCAATTAATCCACCTAGATCCCAAATGAAGTCTCAATCTACAGTGCTATCAACCAACACAAACTCCAGGCCCTGTCCATCACCACTCTCATCCAACGGCGTCACATCACCTATGTCTCCTGTACGCATATCGTCATCAACATGTGACCCACCTGTAAAAGATATCTGAGACTCTACCACATGTGCTAACTCTTAAACTAAACTCACCTCAAGACAAATCTCATCCTCATATCTCTCCTGTGTTGGTGCCAATGTGCACTCATCATCGCACTCTATCATGTCATGTAGTATAGGCATCTCCATCCGATGAAAAAACATATGTTTGAAGCTGCTGCCCCGTATTGCCTTAAGAATATGTGTTTTCCCATCAACCTCAAAATGAACCTCCATGTCTTTGAGATGAAGAGTAACTTCCTCAAATGAATGAAGCCACTTCATACCCAAGACTAATTATATGTCCCCCATGTTCACTACAAAATAATTAGCCTTGAACTCATAGTTGTTCAAGCGCAATGGGAGGTCTCTAATCATGCGCTCACACCTAAGAGTGTGACCATCGGCTACCTTAACTCTAATTCCCTCAAAATCTTTGGTAGTGAGTCCACGCTTCTTCACAAATCTAGCATCTATGAAATTATGTGTGGCTCCTGTATCAAGAAGGGTGGTAACCTTCTGCCCTGCCAAAACTCCACGGAGTCTGAATGACTCATCCAACTAAATGCTAGATAGGCGTGCCTCCTGTATATGAAGCTCTAAATCTGCCTCTGCCTTAGGCTCTGAAGCCTCTGCCTCCTCAGAACTATCCTGCTGTTCAGAATCTTTTGATTCTGCATCCTCATAATATGCCCACATCACACGATTTGCTTTTCCCTTAGGCCTCAAAAGGCAATCGTGATGGATATCATATGGACCTTTGCAGTAGAAGCAAAGCTTCTTCCTGCGTAGATCATTAAGCACCTCACGATCCAAAGGTGGTGCTGCTGGATTGGCTTTTGAATCATTTTTAACCCCAAATTTATCTATGTTAAAATCCGGTCTCTTTGTATCCCCGTTGGAGTGCTTATGGTCTCTAGATGAAGAAGTACCTCTGGAGTTAGATCTACTTGATGGGGCTGCCATCTCCATACTGCGTGCCTTCTTCATAGCTTCCTGTAATGAAGGAGGATCAAATCCTTTGATCCAACCTCTCAATGGTTCTTTCAATCCCTCCATGAAGAGTACTACTAGTCGCCTCTCTGAAATGTCAGGAACCATGACTGATAACTTCTGGAAGTCACCAATGTATGACTCTAGACTATCACTTTGGCACAACTATGCCAACTCTCAGAAATAGGACTCTAGATCCCTCCTATCAAAATGCTCTACCAGCCTGTCCACAAACTCCTGATAAGATGTGATCCGATCATGATGGAGCGTCACCATCCCGTGGTGCCACCAATCGTGAGCTACTCCCTCAAGATGTAGTGTCGCATATCTGATAGCATCTTCCTCGACCATTAGACGCAATGTGAGAAAGGTGTCCAACTTACTAACCCAGGCCTACACTATGACCTTACCACTACCATCAAACATCGCGAGTGTGAGCCTGCTCGTAACATGCTTAAGATCATTGTTCTGGTGTCTAGGTCTCCTGTCCTGTCTAGCCAATCTGTAGTGCTCTCTCCTCAGATTAACAAAATGATCAAAGGTCATCCTCTCCTGAACATGAGGAGGTAATAAGTTCCACTCATCATCTGCAGCCAGGTAAACATCTGCAAATGAGGAATCTCCTGCTTCCTCCTATGCTGGAACTTCTGGTTCTACTTGCACAAACGTAAGATGTGTAGGTCTATCCGCTATTCTGGAGTGGGCCTGTCGGGGTCTCTGATTAACCGTAACATCTCTGTTATCGCCTTGGTCCCCATTCTATCTATCAGGTGGGTTCATCCTCCTTATCATGGTAGTTAGTGCCTATAATGCCTGTGTCATCTCACGGTAGGTTTCTCTGGTACCTGGATCATCATTATGTCGATGGCCCCTGGGTGGGCTACCCTCACGTCTATCACTCATGATAATCCACTTCTGTTCTAACAACTGGGTACCTTCAAGCAAAGCTCTACTGCGTGTGTTATACTTGTGTGGTCCCAACTCTTGTGGCTGCATAAGATTTTCAAACCCTCAAGATGGCAGGATTTAACTCTGATACCACTGTAATATCCCCTTGAATATCAAAACAAAAGCTCTGAATTGCTTATCTAAATTTCTGCAAAATATCTTCAATTAGATAAATAAAACACAATATAAAATCTTATTTATTTGCTCATAAGCTTATAATAGAGATCCTCTGTCAAGTATACAAAAAATTATCGAAAGTATGGCCTGAATAGCCTGAATATTCCACAAACTGGAAAATAATTCTGAATCCAGTTCGTCTTGGCCTGCTGTGTAAAAAACATAGTCACCGACGTCGGTTATACTACCATCGTCAGTCGACCTGTATTCGCTAAATTGCTGACATCGGTGGTATGTCGATCGATGTCGGTCCCTTTAGGTCTCTATGCGCCGATGTCGGTGCCTAAACTTTCTGTAGATGCGTATGGATTTTCATGAATCTGTACGGAAGTCGTGCGGCCGCTAATATCACCCAACCTGTATGCTTGATCCTGATCTATAGAATTATGGGCTAACACAAAAGATCTATATCTGGATAATTCTTGAATCAAAACCCAAAATTAATGAAAATACCTGTAAACCCTTGTGATAGCTTCTGATTGAAGTTATCTCTCAAATACCTATAATACTATGATAACTTCTGTGTGAAGTTATCTCTCAATTTGGCAATAGATCGGCTGATCTTTCACAACCTCTGAATCGCACACAATGAAGAGTTGACGTTCTTCAATGCAATTGGAATCTTGGAACCCTTGGCTCAGTCTTCACAGAATAATTTCTTAACAAGAATCAATATCAATAATAGTCATGAATACAAACTCTCTCCCATGAGAGATTCTTATACACCTCCAAAGGTGTGCTTGCTAAAATTAGATTCCCTTAAATTAGATTGGGGCTTCCTTAAATTAGAATGAGGATCCTAAAATTAGACCCAATAATAAATAATTAATAATTAATTAATAATTAATAATTAATAATTAATAATTAATTAAAATTGGACCAAATAATTAATATTTGATTAAATCAATCAAATATTAATATCTCCTTTAATTCATGTCCGAAAGAGCCCAAACAAAATCCAAGCCCAGCTCCATCAAGACCCTCTATCCATCTCATCAGCCTATAAGGGTCGCATAATAGGCTAATCATCTACTCTGCACATGTCAACTAAAAAGGGGACATGACAAATTAGCCCTCAAGCCTATGACTATTTGTATGGTCTAAAACCATTTTATAAATATTGGCCTTATTTATTGAAATATTCATGTTTTTTAGTTTTATTATATCACTCTTGAGAGTTAATTAATAATAATTATCTAGTTATACCACCCTGTAACCTTCATAAGGAGATCTCCATATGATGCTTGTGAGAGCACACTAAGTCAATGAAACTCTATGATCTCTTCAATACCTCTTAATGAATTTGGAAAATTTTTATTATATTATAAAACCCTCAAATTATTCTTATTTTATTCCATCTTACCTTCACTATCACTATAATGGAAACTAAGTTCACCCATCACTTCACTTGCTAATTCAAGCTAAGATGCAACTGTAGGTGGTCATTTCTCTTTGCATACTTGAAGGTGATTGTTATCAATGTAAAATAAAATATATATTTTATTTTCATATATTATTATATTTTATACTTGAAAATATATTATTACCTACATTACCTTCATTTATTTTCTCAACAAAACATTGTTGATGTCCTTCTTTTGGCTACAGGTGGAGATTTGGGGTATTGGATGTAGGTGAAATTGTTAAATTCCTCTTCCCATAGCTTATAAGATATTCAAAACTTCTCATTTTACCTTCAATTTCATGGTAACCAAATAATTTCCTCATGATATAATTTCTCTCACACTTGTCTCTCAAGGCACTTGAGTTGGTTGTAGGTGTTGTTTTTGAGCTAGGAGACCCAAAACACTATTTTTTTTCCTGGAGAGGATCTTGTCATCAAAACCTTCTTATAGAAGCCTAAAAGAGAATGGGGAAGGCACTCAAAAATGTTGATAATACTAAGTAGGGTCATGAACATAGTCTTCTCTTTACACCATTGGATCATCCACTACACTAAGACTACCTCTTCTTTGGAGCTTAAATGGAACATCTTCAAGATTGCCTAGGTGGATCTTCAGAGCTCAATAGAGAATATTTGGAGTATCCTAAAACATATTAAAAACTCAAATAAATACCTTCATATATCAATATAACATATTTGGATCTACCAAATCATATTTAAATCTTCTTAAAGTATCTTCAAAGCTACCTATGTTCATCTTTAGAGCTTCCTATGTTCATCTTTGGAGCTTCTTATGTTCATCTTCGAAGATTATTGTAGAATATTTGGCGCATAAAGTTAGGAATAGAAAGAGAATAGACATGAAGGAAAAAGGTCATTGAATGGTCTAAGAGAGTGGTCTAAACCATCCAAGCAAAATTTTCATATATAGGCCAATTTTGGCCAATAGTAATCAACATTATACATGTTCTTGATATATTATTGTGATGGTTATAGTTAGATAAATATATTAGATATAAACCTTTTTAAGGTTAACTAATTTGAATGTATTTAGTTAAATATCACTTTTGAATATTTCATCATGATGAAATTTGTTAGTTAAATTTGTGTATTTCATTTAATTTTTTACCCTATTCTAGTAAAACCCATTGGGGTTATTACATTTTGGTATCATAGCTAAGGCTCAAACTATAGGACTTAATTTTTCCACTAACGCAAACATAGTCTCCTATTAATTAGTAATAATAATGGTATGCACTTGACCTAGTGTTTAGTTTAACTCAAATAGAAATCCTCCCATTGATCCAAATTAGTTCACCACTAAACAAGATGAAAAGTTAGATAAGATCCTCATAACCATGCAATAAACTAGGGACTGAAACATGGACCTAGAAAATGAAGTGCATGGGCATGTAGAGGATAATGTTCAATAATAACTAAAGAGCATCCCATTGAGTAAGAAAATCCTCAAGGGTAGAGGCATGAAGAATTTATATAAGATTCAAGAGATCGAGTATATGTAGAGTTGACATGAGATATGATAAAATAAATCCACCCACGTTTGATGGAACCATTTTGGGACATGGATCTAAAGTGTGGTTGATAGATATGGAGAAGTATTTTTAGATACATAATTACTCTAAAGTTACAAAACTAGTCTATGGAGCATATCAAGTTGTTGGTGAAGTAACAACTTGGTGGATAAATAAGAAGCTCTAGATGAACCTTGACTCTATGACTACAACTTGGTAATAATTTGTGACATTGTTTAGGTTATGATGGCTTCTTGAACTGTATTTTGATTAGAAGTGAATGGATTTATAAAATATTAAGCAAGGAGACCTTTATATTAATGAATACTTTGATAAATTCACCAACCTCTTAAATTATGTACCTTAGTATCAAGTGGATGAAAGGTTCAAAATTAAGATATTTATTATGGGATTAAAACCCCAAATTATTTGTGAGGTAGATTTGCATGGGCCATCTACCATGGATTAGGTCTTTAATAAGGTAGTCACGTAGGATCAGAAGTTGAAATATCCTTCCCAAGTTTGATATAAGTTCAATAAAAAGTTTGTAAGTTATATACCAACTTTCAAAAAGAAGAACTAAAAGCATAGGAGTGGAGACTCCAAGGACTAGTTTAAGATCTAAAATGCTAAGTTTAATAATAGTTCAGGGAATAAGAAACATAGAAATGGTTTCAAGGGAAACCAATATGATAATAGAAAAGGGAAACCTAGAGGTTGCTTCATTTTTTGAGGTGACCATTACAATTGAGAGTGTACTCAGGATAAGTCAGGTGGAAAAAACATGGGTTTTTCTTCTCAACAGGGAACATTTCAACACCAAATCCATGTAATTGTTGATAATCATCAAATTGAGTTCCCATCTTCACCCATTTAACTTTCATGTATTTTTTTATCATCAAATTTATATTTTCATTGACATATGTGATACATAATGTTTCTTTCTCTTAGAATGATTAGTAAATTATCTAGAAAATCTAGAGTTATGGAAAATGCATGGTCAGTATAGTATGAGAATGAGTCAAAGGTCAATATTGGTAAATGTCTAGTGGAAGTTGAGTTTAGGTTGCCTAAATTGATTATAGTAGTGGATCTATATGTTGCATCATTAGGGTCATATGATGTGATCCTAGGATTCAATTGGCTTGTGAAGCATAAAGCTAAGGTTGATTATTATCTGAACAAGGTTGAGTGTCAAGATGATTTTGTAAATTAGACACAACTTCAAGGTGAGAAAAAAGAGTTGAATCTTAGGCAAATTTTTGAAAGTCAACTCAAGAAGATTTAGAGGAAGGGATATCAAGCATTTATTACTAAAATAAATTATATGGAGGGATCTAAGGAACCACCCATCAAGGATTATAATTTACTAAGGAACTTTCAAGATGTGTTTCCAAAGGAATTACTTAGATTACCACCTAAATGTGAGTTTGATTTCTTGATTGACATCATACCTAGATAAAACTACAATCTAAGGCACCATACATGATGAAAACTATTGAATTGGTTGAGTTAAAAGCTTAATTTTAGGATTTATTATCAAAAGGGTTGATTTGACCAAGTGTGTCACCATCAAGACCATCAGTAGTCTTTATCAAGAATAAAGATGGTACTCATCACATGTGTATTGATTATAAGATGTTGAACAAGGTGAAAATCAAGAACAGATATCCACTACCTCACATTGATGATATCTTTGATCAAATGTGATGGGCAATAAAATTTTACAAGATTGATCTTAGATCAGGGTATCATCATTTGAGAATCCAAGATGTGGATATTCCAAAAATAGAATTTAGAACTTGATATGGGTACTACAATTTCACAATGATACCTTTAAAGTTAACTAATGCTCTAACAACATTTATGAAAGTCATGAATAGTGTGTTCAAAGATTATTTAGAATGTTTTCTGTTGGTTTTTCTAGATGACATCCTCATATACTCTAAAGATGGGGAAGAACATATTAATCATCTGTAACTAGTTTTTCAACATTTATGGAAGCACAAGTTGTATGACAAGTCCAAGTGTAAATTTTTCCAAAATAAAGTACAATATCTAGGACATATTATATATGTAGATGGAATTTCAGTCGATCTAATGAAGATAAGATCCATAATAGAATGACCAGTGCCTAAGAATGTGCATGAGGTAAGGAGTTTCATGAGATTAGTAGGATATTATAGGAATTTTTTTTTGAATTTATCTAAAATAACTAATCTAATTACCTCTCTTTAGTGGAAGAATCAAAATTTGGTTTGGTTAGACAAGTGCGAGAAATCCTTTCAAGAAATTAAAAGGAGGCATACTTCAATACTAGTACTTATATTTCCTAATCTTAATGGTCATTTTTTAGTAATTGTAGATGCATTTAGAGATAGACTTGGAGGATTTCTTATGCAGAATGGTTTAGTTGTAGCATATGAGTCTAGAAAACTAAATCTTTATGAGGTGAATTATGCCCTCATGATCTGGAACTTGCTGAAATAATACATGCCTTGTATGTTTAGAGGCATTATATGTTGAGGAAACAATTTGAGCTCAAGATTGACAACTTGGGTCTCAATTACATCTTCATCCAACTAAACCTAAATGCACATCAGAGATGTTGGTTATAAATGTTATCTATTTATGATTTTGTTATTAACTATATCAAGGGTAAGGAGAATAGAGTTTTTAATGCCCTAAGTTATAGAAGGTACATATCAATCTTGGCTAATATCAAGAGTACTTTATTTGATTAGATAATAAAATTATTTCTAGGAGATGAATTATATGATCAAATTAAGCAAACATTGTTAGATAATGCTCAAAATCTTAGGTATAAAGGATTCAAGTTAGAGACTGATGGTATTTTAAGGTACAATGGTAAGAGGTATGTTATTGATAAAGAGAATCTAAGGAGCATGATGCTAGAGGAACTGCATAATGCCACATATCTAAGACATCTAAGTGTAACCAAGCTCATAGTTGAGTTAAGACCTCTCTATTTTTAGAAAGGGATCAAGAAGGTGCAATAGATTTTGTGTCTTGTAATTTATAATATCAGCATGTGAAAGTTAAACATGTGCATCTAAAAATATTTTTATATCCTCATGATATATCAGAATAGAAGTGGTAATGATTAGCATGGAATTTGTCCAAGGGTTATAATTATCATAGAATTGACTTTATATGAGCTTCATTGTATTTGAAAAACTAAGGTAGCTCGCTTCATACCAAGCAACTTGGTAGATGATGCACCTAAGATTGTGAAGATATTTGTAAAAGAGGTGTAATAATTGAATGTATTTATAAAAAAGATCATTTTAGATTTAGATCCAAGAAAAACTTTTAGATTTTGGTTGACTTTAAATTTAACTTTGGGTAGGTAGTTGAATTTTATCACTGCTTGTCATCTAAAAATAGATGTATAGACAAATAGAGTTAACCATGTTTTATAATATTTCCTTCATCTATATTTCATGGATTAGAAATACAAATGGGAGGACTACGAACAGTTAGTTGAATTTACTTATAAAAAATCATACCAATATATGTTGGAGATGGCTCCATTTGTGGCATTATATAGAAGGAGGTGTAAAACACCAATAAGTTGGGATAGGTTAGATGACAGGGTAGTCTTTGAACCTGAGATGATTGTGGAAATGGAGGAACAAGTCAAGATAATCAGACAAAGTTTGGCTGAGGTAAATGATATAAAAAAAAATTATGTTGATCTAAAGAGAAAGCAAGAAAATTGTTTGTAGGTGATGAAGTATATTTATGGGTTAAGCCTCATAAAAGCTTGATTAAAATTGGAAATTTGATGTAAATTTCATCGATATATGTGGGAACCTTTAAGGTTTCTAAAGTGATCAATCATATAAAATATATGCTTGAATTACCATAATCTCTATCTCTTTTTCATAATATCTTCCATATGCCTTACATTAAAAAGTCTATTGTTGATATTTTACATGTGTTAGATTGGAATGATATGTAGGTTCTATATCTTAGGGTGGTCATGGTATAACCAATCATAATAAATGGCACTCAAAAACTCAATTTATGAAATAGATAAGTGTCACAGTGCAAGGTCTAGTGGGACCAATATTCTAAAGATAGTGCCACTTGGGAGGATTATGATGAGTTTTATAGGTTGTTTCCACATTGGTTCACTTGATATGTTATTTCATATTATTTTATTTTCTACTAACTAATGTTTAATTTGAAAAATTATGTTTGAATAAGGGTCATCGAGATGATGACTAACTTTAGGGGGAAGGATGTCACATCCAAATTTATCTCTAGACCTAGAAACTTAATGATTAATGGAATTAATGGATTTTGTTTGACTAATTACTATTTTTGTTAAGCTAGATTTCGTATGTTGATTATGGATAATTATGTGTTGCTTAATTTACATGATTTATTAGCTATGGAATTAACTATATTTTTATATTATGTACATGATGATTATGTTTATTAGTTTATTTCAATAATATATTATGGATTATATATGTTTCAAGCTAAGTTTATTACTTTGAGGTGGATCTATGATAGATCCATCCCTCAAAGTGTGATGGAGGGAGGTTATCATCATAAAGGGTGGCATAGATGGAGGCATTGGGAGATAACAGATTGAAGAACTAAAAACCTATGCACACACCATAAATAGATTAATGTGTTTTGATCAGTATTGGTTTAGATATATTTAATATGTCTTTGATTTATAATATGTTATCTCTATTTAAATGATTATTAGTATTATTTCTATTGTGATCTTGATTACTACATAATGTTTATGTTATTTCAATTGTGTGAGAGCACTTATGGTTATCATAATTATATTATATCTTATGTGATGTACTATAGTGAATAAGTGAATCCATTTGTGTGTTAATATGACTTACTATTGTCTTTATATATAATTGAGTAAAGTATGACAATTTTTAGTTTAGATAGAATTCTATTACTTTGCTTGATCTATATGTTAAGGTGATTATCATGCTTAGAAGACTATTATTGTTTATATTAATTGAATTACCTAATTTTAAGTCAAATACTAAGTTAGAGTTTCATTATTAAGGATTATGGATGACATTATTATATTTGGTTGATGTTTGTTAATAATCCTATACTAAGTCAATGATGTTAATAATCATGACCTTGGATGGATATTAGAAATTTATCATAATGGGCAAATGCTATAATATATATTTAGGTATTGAAGGTTTTTTAATAACATTGTGATATGTTACATTATGATTATATTATAATGTTTCGATGACTTTTTATGAAAGTCAATCACTTGATTAATAGGTGAAGTCAATATACATGCATAAAATTGAAGGGATTA
>JARHVA010003614.1:1050000-1062500 GCA_037957365.1 Torreya grandis | reverse complement strand
GATATTTCAAAATTTTTAAAATTTCCTTTTCTAAAAGAAAACTACCCTTCAGAAACCTTCAAGTGGACCATTTCCCCAAGAGACATATCCTTCAAAATTTTCACACTAGACCATTTCCTTGAGAAGATTACCCTTTGGAACTTTTAAAAATTACCCTCTTAAAAATAATGACCCTTTGGGGAAATTGTTTTGGATAAAATGTCTAGAACAATTCCTAACACTTGAACAAAATGTCCAAAACACAACTCCCAAAAAATGTCCAACACTTAGCCAAATAAAGTGGGACAAAACTCTTGAAATAATAAATCCTTGTACATTTTTTGTGGGATTTGTGTGGATCACTTCCTTTTAAGGAAATATGGGTGTTATACTTTTCCAAATTTTTGAAAAGTGCAAACTTAGGCATTTTTTAGATCTATTCCTGAAACTACTTAGTACCATAAAAACTTACTTGGATCCCTTCACTTACAATTTTGAGCCTAATCATAGCCACCTAATCCATTAATCAACAAAGACCTTACTTATATATTTTAAATAGACAAAATCTTGGTATGTGGGCCAAAATGGCCAACAATTCTAGTGACTCAACTGGCTTGACCAGTCTGCTGATCATGGAACCTAGACCTTGATCAAGGTTGCTCAAAAAATGAAAAATTACTATTTAAAAATATACTCTACTAAATTTTTGGAAGTATTTCATGTAGTAATTTGGAGGGAAAACAAAGAAAATTAATAATAGACAAAGTAACAACCTAAACAATGAATAAAATGACTAACAAAAATGGTAGTGTGTAAAAGCACATGGAGGAAAAGAACAAACCCATAGACTAATGTAAAAGGGGAAAGATATGTGACTAGTAGCAGAAATTGAGATACCTCCCATTGATAGGGATGGAAAGGCTCTCTCTATTTAATTTTTCAAGCTCAAAAGTGTTTCTATCTTTGCATCTTATGATGACTTATGGTCCACTCTAAATACTATCAAACTTGGAGCGTTTTCCTAGTTTTGCACGAACCTCATCCCATTTAAGGACTCTTTCACCTTGTTGGAATGTCTTTGATGAATCTCTTTTATCAAATATCATATTTATATATTATTGGTTGGGCCATATGGCATGCATGGCATCATCCTTTATTTCCTCTAGCTCTCTTAGTACATTCATCCTAACCTCTATTGCATCAATTTCTAGAAGCTATAGTTGGTGTGCAAGTTATAAAGATGGAAGATCCAATGAAATTGGTAACCTTTCTTCTCTTCCATAGACTAAGAGATAATGGGAGTTACCAATGACCATCTTGGGTGTGACCCTATTATCCTATAAGGCACTCTTCAATTTTGTGTGCTAGGATCTTTGATTATCTTCCATTATTTTCTTAATGGTCTGAATCAGATTTTTATTAGTAAACTTGACTAATCCATTACCCTATGGATAATAATTATATGAAGGTGTTAGATAGATACCCTACTCAAGAGCTCACTCACATACCTTTGTTCTTCTAAAGTCTAAAGCATTATCTAATATTATGTTGGATAGTGCTCCAAAATGGGTGATTAGGCTTTCATAAAACTCAAAAACATAGTTATCATTTGCTTATTTCAATGGGATTGCTTCCAACCACTTGGTGAAGTAGTATGTGGCTATTAATACCCACTTATGGCCAAAACTAGATGGAGGATTAATCATACTAATGAAGTTTATGACCCATTACATGAAAGGCTACTCAACTTGAATAGGCTTTAGTGGCATAGTGGCTATCCTCTATTTCCCCATAAACATGGCACATTTTTAACACTTCCTCACCCATGCATGTTTATCTCTAAATATATTAGGCCAAAAGTAACCATCTTTGATTATTATTGTGTCTATGGTCATAGTTACAAAATGGCATCCTTGAGGACTATCATATAATTATTAGAGAAGCTTATAAAACTGGTTAGTTTTAATAATGTCCAATGTCCCTTAAGAGAATACATCCAATGTCCATTTAGAATAACACTCCATCAATCACAATGTATGGCACTGATTACAACTTGATGTGTATTCTCTATGATGCATTAAAATGCATTGGACACTCTCCCATTTGGAGAAATATTGCAATTTTGAGTGTCCAACTGGATGGAAGAGTTTCCTCATCTTCTTGTTGGGTGTCTTGGATTAATAGGATTGTCTCCTTTTCTTCTCTCACATATTTATCAAGATGTTCACATAATCCCTTTCCTCAGACTAGTTTTGTGACCCTGACTTCGATATCATATTCCATACACTTGGTAACCCATCCAACTCTCTTTTCATTTAAATTTCTATTTAGGATAAAATATTTCACACTTGGGTGAGCCAAAATTAGTATGATCTTATTGTTTGAAACTAGATGCCTTAATTTCTTCAAACTTCTAACAACAACAAGCACATGATTTTCAACAAAGCTATATCTTTTTTCATAACCCTCCAAAGCTTAGTTGAAGAAAGCAATGGATTGTTCTAGATCTTAATTATTTTTTTGTATGAACATCACAAAAATTTCATGTAATATGGAAAAGGCATATAGATAGAAGGCCTTGTTTAAGTCTAGATTTAATAGAGTGGGAGCATGAGAATCAAATATCTTCTTTCCTTATCTTGTCCATGTGAACTATTTACCTTTTTCAACATATGAGTGAGTGGCTTGACCATCTCTGTAAAGCCTAGAATAAACCTCCTAATGAAGTTGATCTTGCCCAAGAAGCTCTACAACCCTTTCTTGTGTTTAGGTAGTGACAGATCAAGGATTGCCGCTATCCTTTTTGGATTAATGGACAAACCAACTTCAGACACCATATGTCCTAAAAGTATTACCTTGTACACCAAAAAAATGCATTTATTTGGATTAAAAAAACTCTAAACTATTTGGATCTATCAAAAATAGCTCTCAAATGTGTTAGATGATCATTAGGATTCTTTGAGAAAATTATTATATCATCAAGGTAAACCAAAACCATATCATTTAAAATACCATGAAAATCAACATCCATTACTATTTATAAGGTAACTTCATCATTTAAGAGTCCAAAAGGCATTTTAAAATATGCATAGGTACCTAATTTTATAGTTAAGGAAACGTTATTACTATCTTATTCTTTCACCATTATTTGATTATAGCCAGAATAGCCATCAAACAATGAGAAACTTTGAGAACCTACCAGCTTTTGTAGAATTTTATCCATGGAGGGTAGTGGGTAATGGTCCTTTAAGGACACCTTATTTAGGTCCCTAATATCAATAAATAACCAAATCTCCCCATTATTTTTTCTCACTATCACAACGTTTTCCACCTAGGAGGAATGTTTAATTGGAAATATTATCCTAGATTCAATCGATTTACACAGTTCTCTTCTCATGAGATCCTCCACTCTTGGGTTGACAAGCCTTTATTTTTGCCTGACTGGCTTGGAAATACTTTCTAATTCAATGGTGTGTTGTGCAAGTTTGGGGTTAAACCCTCTCAACTCTTAGTATTCCCACGAAAATATATCAAAAAATTATTTGTATAGAGAAACAAATGTAGCTCTTTCCTCTATTGTATTGACCCTTCCTAGATTTAACAAATTGCCCTTAAATATCTCTATCCTTTCATAGTGTTCCTCTTTATTTTAGATGCATTACTTACCCTTTATTACTTGGTAATTTAAATTTAATATGACCTCTAATGCCATAATTCATTTAGGAAGTTTGTTTTATTTTAGTTGTACTATTTTATCATCATATTGATTATGGAACTTGTCTTGGTTCCTATGGTAGAACTCTACCTCTTGCATTAGAAAACATATGATTTGATCATCATTATTAAAGACTTTCCAACTCACCTCATTTTTACATACATCTAGTATATATATAATATTGATCTTATCTTGGCCTTGGCTACCTTTGATTCCTACTATCTCATATTGGGCACCAATGTTAACAAGCCATCTGAATAATAGTTTGCTTCTCTGGGTATGGACTAGATATCAAATGCCAAGAAATCCTCCATGAGGTCCCATACCTAATTCTTATAGGCCTTCAAATGATGACTCTTGAATTCACTTAGGCTTATTACCTACTACATTACAAGTTTATTATCACCCTTGACTTTAAGGAGTTGGATAAATCTCTTCCTTGCTTCTTGAAAACAATGCAAAAGAGCTTCATATTCAGCTATATTTGAGGTACAACTAAATTAGAGTCTTAAAGTAGAAAGGTAATTTTATTATGATGGTGAAACTAGCATGTCTCCCACTCCACTTTCATTCTTAGACTTTGATCCATCAAACAACAAGGTCCATATAACATCTTCTTGAATAGTGTTAGTAAAGGAAGGTAGTGCAACACCTTCCTCATGCATACAATACACTCCCAAGTCTATCTATTCAATGATGTTTTATGGATAAAATCTATGGTTATAAACTACCCACTCATCCAAGTAAAGATGTGAGATTCCTTCTAGATGACTATGGGGTTATTATTTAATAACCTCCTCAACATCTTTAAATATGGCATAATTAACATTTGCAAGATTGGGCATATAGGGCACTAGGTAGAACATGGTTAAAGGCTCAGACTTAATGGTGAATTTGGTCCCATACCTAGTTCTAAAAACCATGTACAACCAATCAAATGACAAATATATCGCAATATTATAAGTGAAGTCTCTAGACAAGCATAGGGGTTAGGTCTACCACCATCACATTCTAAGTAATGACATAATTAGGACATGTAACCAAGGCAATTTGAAGATCCTTCAAGATGCCTACTATCTTAGTAGGGGATCCATCCAATTGAAGCACACCCTTTTCATTAGACACATATTTGATCTCTGTTATGGCTTTAGGCATCACTAAGGTTGAAGCACCCAAGTCAATCATGAAATTGTGTGCCAAATAATCCCTTATGATGACTAAAAAATTAAATGGGGGAGGATTTATAACCTTAGGATGAGGGACAACATGTTGAGGTTAGCTTGTGTTTATAACTTAATTGGAAACCTAGCTAGGGACTCAATTAGGGTGACTATTATTGATGAAAATAACATCCACTTTATCAACCATTTTTTTGCTTTAGAAAGTTTAGAGAGCTATTAATGGATAATATCCTTTTTCCTAGGGATAGATAGAGAATCATACATAGACATAGTTACATTAGCCTTCTTTCAATAACCCACAATATTAAAAGGAAGACTAGTAATTTTGGACTACCCTTTGAAAGTAGAAGTATCACTTGACATTTGAGTAATATGATGAACAAAAAGGGACCTCTACTACTATCCATGGGATTAGTACACTTTTTAATTTTTAGGAGCTTTAGTAGTTACATCTAAACAAGTGGGTTGCTAACTAGTCTAAACAGGTGATACATAAGCCTTAGGTTGCCCCAATTTATCCTCCAACATCCGTTTATTATCTCTTATTTAAGCTACAATTGATTCATTTTTCTTCTAGTCTTGTCCCATATTGGTTAATACATGCTTGAAACATATTCCCCTTCTTGGAAATTCATGCATGTGGTGTCAGCAGGTGTTCTACTCATGCTCCCTTATTTATAACTTTGAGCTTCTGATCATGATATGGTAGGCATGTTGTCTTGACTTGCTTGGGGGGCTTGTGGTAGAGGAGGCATCATGTCATGACTCTAAAATTAAGGAGCATGTTATGAATGAGGGTTTTGATACATATTTCTAGTAGTGGCCATTGCCATCTCATTGGATTGTCCCTCTGACCATCATGGATATTCTTGAGCATAGCTATTTTGAGTTGGAATAATAACTATATAACTACCTAGAGCATTAGGATTTTATTTCCTTGACTAAGGCTTCTACCATTGTCCTCGATGATTAGGCTGATAGGGTGGCCAATTGTATAGAAAATTCTAATTATTATTCTAGTATGGCCTATATGGTGGAATCTATTGCCTCTCTATTACAACCAAGTTATTGTTATAGGCTTTTAAAAGACTCTCTATCTTCCATAGTTTTTTGGTTTGCTCACATTCCACTAGATAAACATTGTTGATTTTGGAACTAGAGTAATATTTGGTGTAGGAAGATGTATTTCTAGAAAGAGAGGCATTGGTGGCCTTGGAGCCAACTTGCCTACCTATATGAGGCAATTTTCAACCCTAATTGCTACTTCAAAATCTCTAAATAGGGTTTTCCCTGCCATGGATTGAATCATTTAGCTACATCTAAGTTGAGAGCCTTCAAATAGTATATAAAAGCATAGTTAGGCAAAGGCTTGATTATCATAGGAATTATGTACCAAGTCTTCTAGAATCTATAGTTAAAATCCACCATGAACTCATTAGGGAATATTTTGATTATTTTAAGCTACTCCATAAGTGAGAGATGGTCACTCTTATCCTCAAAGTGCTTTCATAGGACCTCTCCAAACTCATCCCAACTATTAATTAACATACAGACCAATCCTTTATACCACTAAAGTGTCTTTCCCTTGAAAGAAGTAGTTAACAACCTTATTTCTACATTTTATTGGGTTACATGTTGTACTAAACATAGGTTAGAAACATCTACCATATGGTCTATAAGGGTATCTAAATTTTCTCTTGTATAATAGGTAAGGGCCTTTAAAGCTGAGACTAGAATATCATCCCATTGAATAAGGTTTAAGGGACTACCACCATTAAATGACACAAAGGCTTGCCTTCTAGGAATAGAGATCTAAGGTATGGGGTTTAAAATAATGTTTGGATAAACAATATAGGCTTAAAAAAAGGATTTTAGGAAAAAATATGGGGAACAATAGGGTTAGATGTAGGCTTTGGTTGAGAGGCCTTTTTTTTCTTTATTTATTGTAAAGGTAGCTAAGATAAATTTGCTCCTTTCCCTTTTGTATAGGATCTTGTGATAACCTTAGGGGGCATAAAAGACTATGTAATCCAAGAAATGAAATTCTAAAACTTATTACTATACTCAGATATGCAATATTAGTGGTCCCACCAAGTGTGCTAGAACTGTTAGCTATCCAGGTTGTACCCTAGCTGAAAGTAGAAGTGTTCAAGTCCTACTCTCAAACCTAGACTAACATGGGAATGGTTTAATGTTGTTGGATGCCTATAACTAGAACAAACCTCTAGGTTTTTTTTATGAAGATAGCTCCATAGATTTTATAATTTGGATCTTTATTTCTAAAATCTAAAACTTTTTGGGGTGAAAAGGGAGAAAGCATTACATAAATGGAAACCTACAATAATTTATGGTGATGCACCAAAAATTTATTAGTGCCACTCATAAGCTTGGACTCTTTAACACACTAATGAGTTATGAAATAAAATAATACAATTCTTATTATTTTTATATGCAATAGTGTTTCATATAGAGGTTTGTTTGATACACTCAGACTAGGGAGAGATGAAAATAAGGTCTAGTTAAAGACACTTGAGTTTAGTTATCTACTATATCTTTGAGATATCAATGTTGAGACAAACTATATGACCTATAAAGAAGATTTATAGCATTTAAGTTGAGTTTGGACATAAAAAATGAAGATAACATTCACAATTTCATATTAAACAAACATAAAACACTAAATATAGATTAGAAAAATGACTACAAAATACTCTATTCACTACTCGAAGAGGTGTTGAATATAGTTCAGGTAAAGTTTAGTCATACCAGCTTGAGTGATGGCAAATAAAAATTTAAAGACTATACTTATAATAGAAGGGAAGAAAGAGAGGGGGAGTTTTGGCACTCAAAGAGGGAGATAGAATAGCTCAAATCCATTTGAAAATCCATTGTAACTACCTTCATGAATCAAGCTCACTCAAACCCTTCTTGATTGATCCAAGTCACTCCAATTCATTGCATCATTACAATACTTTATCTATGATGCTTCATGGAGTTTGAAATGGTGGGATCAAGTTTCTTTCATTTTGCCCTAATGAAAAATTCTTCATGTTTGGTTTGTTAATGTGTACTTGAGTGGGGAAAAAGGTCATTTTCATGTAGTTGGCTTTGGTGACAGCTATTAAAGTCTATGTGTCTACTTTTGAGGTGCCCAATGGTGTCATTTGATCCTTAAAAATACACTCTTAGTTTAAATATAAACATGTTTGGTCTTAACTGCATCATGTTTACTTGCCTTAGTCAAAAATTGACTCTTCAACCTCTACCTAAGTCACTTGGCTCCCCTTTATTTTGATTGGTCATCAAAAATCAGTGCAGATTATTGAATCCTAGACTCATCTTGCACTATTGGATATACCTATTCATGGATGCATATAATCCATCGATCTTTAACTAGTTAAATACACTTATGCCACTTGTTATGAACTTATTTGTCCTTTAGGTTCACTGACCATTTTGACTTATCTCACTCTGTTAGATTTACCAAGTCCAAACAAATGTGAGCCCTAATATCTACCTTTAAATTTTCAACCTTGTCCCTACCTATGCCACATGTCAAACATGCATTAATCCTCAGAAACCTAATATTAGTCTATAGCTTCATGTGTTTTTGTCATGTGTCAATATCTTGAGCTATCTAACTATTTGACTCATTTTTTGCCATTAGGTTGAGATGTATGATCAAGAAAGAATTGGTGATCTTTCTAGGACCCATTTTTTGAAATATAATGGCAAATTATGGTCTTAAAATTTATGGTATATAGGATGTCATTTGATATTCATGCAACCATCAAATTTAAGATCAAAATGACTTAATTTATTTGAGCTTAAACTTTACATTAGTGTGAGTGTCTCTATATTTTAAAATCTAAATGGCTAGTTGGAAGGGCTTAAATTTGACATCTTCAGGGATTCATAGGACCTTTTGAAATTAAATAGCTATTTCCTTTGGTTCTTTTGTTGGATAATTCCTTTGGGCTTTATGTGGAACACATTTTTATGAAGGAATTCATTTAACTTATCCTTGCCTTGAACAATTCTTGGAAATAGACTAACTAGGCATATTCATGTCTTCAATATATTTATCTCTATAAAAGTACCCTTTATAAACCTTGAAGTGTACCATCTCACTGAAGAAAAGTGCCCTTCAGAAGAACTACATAAGACACTTTTTTTTTAAAAAAAAATTAAGACAAAATGTTTAAAATAATTATGCCTTAGTCTTTTTCTTCTGGATAAAATCTCTAAAATATATCTACCTTTAGGAAAAAGTCTCAAAAAAAATTCTTGAAGGAATTATGTCCTTATAATGGCCCTTTTGCCCTTTTGACATAGCCCTTTGGAACTTTGGAATAGTCCTTCAGAAATTCTACTTTGGAACTTTCGGGAAGGACACCTTTTTTGAAAAGTTCTCATCAAAACCTCTGAATCATATCACTTTGCTTACAAGATACCCTTTAGGACTTTTTAATGGATAATTTTCCCAATAAAAGACATTTTAATGGAAAATGTTTAGGGCACTTTTTGCCAAAATGAACTTTTGGAAATTTGAAAAGTGCCCTTTCCAAAAGAAACATACCCTTTAAAAACCTTGAAGTGGATCATTTTCCCAATAGACATATCCTTCAAAAATTTTACATGACTATTTCCTCAAGAAAAGTACCCTTTGGAAATTTTTAAAAGGACCCTATTTAAAGTAATGACCTTTCAAGGAAATTGTTTTGAACAAAATGTCTAAAATAATTCCTGACACTTGAACAAAAAGTTTGAAACACAACTCCTAAAAGAATTCCAATACTTATCCAAATAAACTCTTGAAAGAATAAATCCTTGTACATTTGTTTTAAGATTTATGTGGATCACTTCCTTCGAAGGAAATCTAGGTGTTATACTTAGCTAAAATATGGAAAAGTACAAATTTAGGCCTTTTTGGATCTATTCTTCCAACTGCTCGATACTATGAAAACTTGCCTAGATCCCTTCACTTACAATGTTGAAACTACTCATAGCCACCTGATCCATTCATCAACTCAAACCCTACTTATCTATTTAAATCAAATAAAATCTTTTTATGTGGGACAAAATAAACAACACTATCAAGAGTACTTTAGGCAATCAAATAATCAAATTATCACTAGGAGATTAATTCAATGATTAGGTAAAAAAAACATTGTTAGAGAATGCTCATAATCTTAGGTATAAAGGATTCAAGTTAGAGATTGATGGTAATTTAAGGTACAATGGTAGGATATTGTGCATTTTAGAGAGAATCTAAGGAGTACAATTCTAAAGAAACTGCATAATTCCCAATATTCAAGACATCTAGGTGAAACCAAGCTCATGTTTGATCTAAAACCTCTCTATTTTTGGAAAGGGATAAAAAAGGTGCAACAAATTTTGTGTCTTATTTTTTGGAATGTCATCATGTGAAAGATGAACATGTGCATCCAACAATATTTTTATATCCTCATGATATATTAGAATGGAAGTGGTAGTGATTAGTATGGAATTTGTCTAAGGGTTTTCATTATCATGAAACTAACATTATATGATCGTGGTTGTGTTTGATAAACTAAGGTAACTCACTTTATACCAAGCAACTTGATAGATGACATACCTATGCTTGTGAAGAGATTAGTAAAAGAGGTGTACTAATTGCATAGATTGTTAAAAAATATTTCAGATCTAGATTCAACAAAAACTTCTAGATTTTGGTTGACTTTGAATTCATCTCTAGATATGTAACTGAATTTTAGCATTGCTTATAACCCAAAAATAGATGTACAGACAAAGAGAGTTAACTAGGTTTTATAGTATTTCCATTGTATGTATATCATGGATAAAAAATAAAAGTGGGATGAGTACCTCCCATTGGTTTAGTTTGATATCAACAACTCATACCATGTAATGTTGAATATGGCTCTGTTTGAGGCATTATATGGAAGGAGGCATAGAACACCAATAAGCTAGGACAAGTTAGAGGATAGGGTAGTATTTGAACTTGAGATGCTTGTGAAAATGGAAGAATGAGTCATGATAATCATATAGAGGTTAGCTAAGGCAAATTATAGACAAAAAATATATGTTAATCTAAAGAGAAAGCAGGATAATGTTTTGTAGGTGATAAAGTATTTATGTGGGTTAAACCTCAAAAAATATTAATTAAAATTGAGAAGTCGGTGAAACTTTCATTGATATATGTAGGAACCTTAGAGGTTATGTAAGTGATCAATACTATAGCATATAAGCTTGAATTACCACCAGCTCTATCTCTTTTTAATAATGTCTTCCATGTATCTTATATTAAAAAGTATGTTGTTGATCTCTTATATGTGTTAGATTGGAATGTTTTGTAGGTTCTAGATCTTGGGGTGGTCATGGTAGAACCAGTTATAATAGTTGACACTCGTAAAATCATTTTATAAAATAGATAAGTGTCATAGTGTAAGGTCTAATGGGACCAATATTCTTAAGATAGTTCCACTTGGGAAGATTATGATGAGTTTTATAGGTTGTTTTCACATTTGTTCCCTTGATATGTTGTTATATATTATTTTATTTTATATAAAATAATGTTTTAATTTTGAAACTTATGTTTGAATAAGTGTCATCATGATGATGACCATATTTAGGGGGAAGGATGTCACATCCCAATTTACATCTAGACATAAAAACCTAATGATTGGTGGGCATAATGAATTTTATTTGACTATTATTTGGTTAAGCTAGATTTCATATGTTGATTATGGACAATTATATGTTTCTTATTTTACATGATTAAATAGATATGGAGTTATCTATTATTTTATATTGTATACATGATGATCATGTTTTTTAATTTATTTTAATAATATATTATGAATTATATATGTTCCAAGATAACTACTTCATTGGTTTGAGGTGGATGCATGATAATTACATCCCTTAGAGTGTGATGAAGGAGGGCATCATCAGAGAGGGTGGTATAAATGGAGGTATTGGAATATGACAGATTGAAGAACTATAAACCTATACACACACTATAAATATATTGATTTTCTTTGATCCGTGTTTGGTTTAGATAGATTTAATATGTATTTGATTGCCAATATATTATCTACATTTAAATGATTACTGGCATGATTTATATTGTGGTCTTGATTATTGCGTAATGTTCATGTTGATTTAGTTGTGTGAGAGCACTTATGGTTGTCATAATGATATTATCTCTTATGTGATGTGTTATAACAAATAAGTGAATTTGTGTGTCTTAATATGACATACTATTGTCTTGATATATAACTAAGTAAATTATGACAATATTTAGTTTAGATAGGATTCTATTACTTTGCTTGATCTATGTGTTAAGGTGATTATCATGCTTAGAAGACTATTATTGTTTATAATAATGTAATAACCTAATGTTAATTCAAATATTAATTTAGAGTTTGATTAAGGATTACATATGACATTATTGTATTTGGTTGATGTTTGTTAATAATCCTATACTATGCCAATGCCATTGATAATCATGACCTTGGATGGATATTAGAAAGTTATAATAATGAGAAAATGCTATAATATATATTTGGTTATTAAAAGTTTTTTAATAAACTTGTGATGTGTTGCATTGTCATTTAATTATA
>JARHVA010003614.1:1015000-1047500 GCA_037957365.1 Torreya grandis | reverse complement strand
ATGCCAGAGGGAGAGCATCATCAATGAAAGTGATTTAGATTGAGACATCAAAGTTCTATAGAGAGTCGGTGAAACCCTACACACATAGTAGTTAGTAAATAGTATAAATGCATTTAGAATGATTAATTATCATGTGTTTATTTCTTACTTGGGATATTTCTTTGTGTGGTTTTTTAATATAGGTAAATGTTGTTATGAATTATCTTTTGAATGCAACATGTCTTGTCATTAATAATGAAAGGAATAATTTGATAAGGGTAAAATTTTGAAATTGCCATTTATAATTATTATAATATATTTGGGTGCTAATTTAGTATTGTAAATTTGATAGTTTAGAGTTCCAAATTTAAAACATATTAAAATAATTAATTAAAAAAAATCATTAAAGGATTAAATAAATTTAAAAAAAAATTGTCATTTAAAAGAAAAGACAATAAAAAATAAAAAGGGGTATAAAATATAAATTTAGGAAAAAAATATTAAATAATATAAAAACATTAGGATGTGAAAAATACCTACATGTGGTGCACATTAGGATGTGTAAGTGCTAATATACAGGGATTATACATATAGTTCAATAGAAGAATTAATCATTAATTTTCTTACGAATTAGAAACTATAACCCTTTGGAACAATCTTCTACAAGTGAATGAGTGATTAGAATGTAAAGACATAATGGGTTTATGAATTAACTAACTCACTACTAATAATATGAATGACTATTAGTTATATGTATTTATTATGGAATACTTGTGTGCATACTATGAGTGTGTTACTATGTATAAATGTTTGGCTATACTTTGTGCATAATGGTGCATCTAGATGCATGTTTATATGTTATGATTATTTGGAATGCTTGAATGTATTTTAATTTAAGGTATATTTGGGAAGTATGATTATGTGTTATTACATGTTATTTTCTATGTGAATCATTTGATTCTTGAAAGTACTAGTGTGATTATGTATATTTATGTAGTTGTGAGCTATGATAGTATGGGATATCATAGAGTACTTTAGTGTAAGTACATGTTGTACTTGGATGGTAAAAAATGTAATTTTTATGTCTATACTCACCTCTATGTTTGACTATTTCACTATTTGTATGTTGGTTATTATTGTGAATGCCATGTTCTATAATGATTACTCAAACTTTATGTAGGCATGTATACAACCCTTGAGAGGTTAACAAATGTTGTATTGGTATGTTATTGTGTTCCATGTGAACTATGAATGGCTTCATTATATATAGTTACTTGTATATTTATTAATGTTTTCATGATTTTAAGAATACTTTATATGACTGTTTTTAGGAAAACTAGTTGTTATGTCTTAGAATACTAGACTATGGTAATATGGGTTATCATAAGTGTAGTATGTTTGAAAACAAATTGTGGTTGTTTAAATCTATAGTTATGTATATTTTACCTAGGTGGTATATACTATACTCATTATTTCTAGTATGGGAAAGAATTAATGTAAAATTCATTTATACATTTGATATATAAATCTATGTTTTGGTTACTCCTATGTTTAACATTTGCATTGATTGTATGTGTGAATAAGATGTAAATTAAATGATTCTTGTGCTTTAATTAAATTTGACTTATCTACATTACTAATTCAAAGTAAGGAGGGAGATGGACTTCACTAGATTAATAGTCTCATAATAATAGCTAAAAGAAGTCCGATCAGGTGGTGTGTATGAATTTGTTTAATCTATATCATTATTATTTATCATTTATAAAACTTTGGGCTGAAGTATGTTTAGTGAGACATTATCATTTCATGAGTATTATTCACACATTTTTGGATATCTTACAATATGAAAAATTTATATAATACACTGCATGTTTAGTTTAGAATCATATAGTACATAGGTACTTATTAGTCTCTCTAGATTCCCACGTCATCACTATCTACTCATCCATGAATGGAGGGACATTCCCTGATGGGAGATTGTGTAGGGGATCATTGGTCTATGTTTGTTATGTAAAATTCATCAGATGATGCTCTTCCTCCCCATAACAATCTTAATTATAAGACGAAACTTGAGATTGCCACAGATACTTGAGAGTCTAGGGAACTGATGATTTGGGGAGCCATATATCTATATGTATATTATATTAGATTAGATTTATTATTGAGTATTTCCATGAAGAGTTATAATTACTTGTTATTGTAAATCAACAACGATGTCCAAATATTTGTTATAGTTGTAGCTGATTTAAATTATTTACTTTCTATACTCACATTATGATGTATACTCTCATGATTTTAGAGATCAATATTATGTTTGTTACTATTATCCTTGTGTATTTCCTATGGTCTTTATATATTCTCATAGTGTAATCTACATTTGGTATATGTGTCAAATTGAAAAGAATCATGTATATATATCCTTCAATACTAAATTGAAATGATGACACACACGCACATGTGCATGCACACACTCACACACACATCAATGTATATATAGAGATAGTGCATGTTAAGATGCATTTGTATAAACTTATAACTCGGTACTATATGAGTCTATGTCATAAAATAATGATTATAAATCAAATGGTTTTATTTCAAGATATATGTTGCAAAATGATTTAAACATGTTTGTAACTTAAGGTAATGATATAGTTGTCTAGTATTTTATTATATTTTTATTGATGGGTTTCATTTATGAGAAATATATATATATACTATTGTGCTAGACTGTAACATGCATTAATACTTATATTAAACTTGAAACTATTTTTTCTTGGGTTTATGATCTAAAATTAGATTTATTGTTTAGTCTTTATATTAATTTGTTTATGTTTTAGTTGGTTGATGGTTTGGTTACCTATGTGTTGGTTTTATTTAACCAACTTCTCTCTCATAAGCTTTTTAAAGCTTACTATTATACAAAAATAAACATAATTTGATTTTCACTAAATATTTTATGAATTCATTTCTCCATTTGTGGAAAATAATGGTATGAAAGCCACAATAGATTAAAGGAGGAAGAGATAATTGCTTTTACATACTATGTGATTCAATATAACCTTGAACAACACCTGAGAATAGGTTAATTAAATTCTAAATCTGTATAACACTTCATAAAATAAAGTGCAGAGCTTGAGAAGGGGATAGAACTCAATGTTGGTCTTGTACAATATGATTGAAAACCTAAATCTTTGATAATATTTTTTGGTGAGGTTGATAGTAAGGCTCTTGATAATGGTGCTATGTTATGTTTATATGTAGATTTTAATCCTTGAATGATTGGTTCCACTAGTGTTGTGAGGCATGTCAGTGAATAAATATATCTTATAACTATAGGTGCATGTGAAAGTGTTTTTAGAAATAGAAAAATAATTTCCAAATGTCTTGATGATGAATTAATAATTATGGTGAAGGGTTATTAAAATAGCTATTCAATTAAAAATGATGATATTGTCACCCAATCTATTGAGTTTCCATAGTGTAAACTTAATTGATTAGAAGGAAGTGATTACCATGAAGACATGAAGGAAGGATAGTGTACCAGTCTATAAAAGTAGTAGTATTCAATGTAAACCTCTATGGTAACGTAAGTCAAAAAATTATAATAAGAGTTATTTGAATTAGGTTTTTAATCCATTCTCTTTTCATTGGAATGTGGGCCCTCATAGAAGCAGTGAGTTAGTTTTTTTCATATTATTTTTCCCAAATGGATTTTTTTAAAATAAAAGTAATTTTGATTATATCATAGAGAGAGAAATCATGTTTAAATGAAAAAATATCTCTTCATGTTTTTAAAATCTTCTTGGATCACTTGGAAAAGATTTTTTATATAAATCTTTGAAGGTAGGAGGTATATGGATCAAGTCCTATTGAAATTATTGGTGAAAATTATTTTAACTTCATTTTGTACAAAGGAGTTATAAGGTTAAAATAATATTTTTATTAAAAATAGTGATATTGTTGGAGAGTTTTGAATAATGTTATGGTGATTTCATAGAGGTTTCCAAGTGAGTGGATGAAGTTCCTTGATAGTCTAAGTGGAAATGACAAAGTGTGCAATATGCTTGTCCTAATATGGTTGAAGTATGCTTGGTTGGTCTTCTATTTTGGAATGATTAGAGATGTCCAAGGATGATTATGGATTATTAAGGATGTAAAATAAGTCTTTAATACATTTTTTAATATTTTAGTGCTTGTGTGCATAAGTTTAATTCATCTAGTTGTCCATAGATTTTATCTACACACTTTGGGTCTAGTGGTAGAAAATCTAAGTAGACAATTTGATGATGTCACCATTACCACATGGGAATGAGTCAAGTGGAGTTAGTCATATGGTTATGATCACATTAGTCCATAATTATTATGAATTAAATCTTAGGTCATCCACTAAATTGCATCAAAAGATATGCAAGGACAAATTTGGGCTCCCAAGCAGTTTAACTATATTTTCCCATACCTTGCCAAATTTGCATGAGGTAAGAAACAGTCAAGTAAGCATGTTGATAAGGTTAGAATTCACATGTGTGAAGGTGTTAGGATAAAATTATCATATGGGTTTGTTAATTTTTGTTTCTAGTTTATTTATTATAAAATTTAGATCATGCGATTAAGTGTTTCAAAAGATATTCATGTGTAAATTTGGGCTTCTAAGTAGTTTGACTGCATTTTTTCATACTTAGCCAAATTTGGGTTTGCTAAAAAAAGCTAAGTAGGCATTTTCATGGTTCTATATCTTGTATGTGTGAAGGTTTAAAGAGAAAATAATCATATGGGTTTGTTTAGTTTTGAGTTTGGTTAATTTATGCTAAATTTTAGATCATGCAATGAAGCACATCAAAAGATATGTATGAGCAAAGTTGGCCTTCCATTTAGGTTTTGACATAGTTGGCTCTATGATAGAAGATTTTGAGAAGGCATTTTAATGGAGATATATCTCAATTATGTAAAGGATATAGGAGATGATTAGTATATGAGGGATTCTCCCATGTGAGGAGATCATCTAGTCTAAATTTGAGATCATGCATCAAAGCACAACAAAACTTATTAAGGTCCAAAGTTGGCCTTCCATGCAAATTACAGTAGTCCCCTTAGTCAAATATGCAAGAGGTAAATTTCAATCAAGTATCAAAGGAGATAGATGGAGTGCATCTAATCCAAGATTTTAGGAATCAATGAGATGGTTAGATGTTCTTGATGTTAATTACTAAGAAAAGGTAAGGATAAGAGATCAATGGTGAGTGGGTTTTCATACGATTGAGATCAATGGAGTATAGTAAGTCAAAGTGGTAAAAGTGACTGAAGTTTAATAGAGTTAAATTTTGGTGTACTTTCAATAAAGATAAATAGAACATGATTGTCTAAGATGAGTTAGAGTATGAGATGAAGGCAATTGGTCAAGGTTTAACCGTGACCATTAGAATTCAAATATTTGAATTTTTACAAAGAGAATAACCAATCTATAGAATTTGGACTATAATTTTTTTATCCAAAATGAATTTGTTGGTTCTATAAAAATTAAAGATGAATATGAATCCATGGTACATCCATTGAACCTAATTTTAAGATCTAAAAGTGTGTATAAACATAGTTATTGAGGTTCAAAGTGGACTATGTGGTCATACATGTTCTGCAAGTAACCCAAGAAGGGTAATTAAGCTTGTCTTGATGCTATTTTGATGTTTCATGATGAGTCAAATATTTGGGAATGTTTGAATCCATGGGTATGATCTGTGGTGTTGTTGGAGATGTGATCAATTGTTATTCTATATGACCAAAATGTAATAAGTTGACTATGAGTTTGTTCATAGTGTTCTTGTGTACCAGGTCAGTGATTGAGTTATTTGAGCATACAAAAAGGTGAGGATGAGTGATTGTGATCATTTGAGGATGTCATAAGGGGAATAAAGAGTGGATTTATGTATTTAGAAGTGGTCTTATGTTTATTTATTTACTTGATGAAGTGCTAAATAGGTGAATAGGTCTCTATGAGACCTATATGAGCTATAAGGGCCTTATTAAAAGGTGTGGCTACTTAAGGGTAACCCATACATGCTATTGTTGACCTATAATTATTGTTTTGAGCCATGTATTTAAGTGAGATAAGAATTAAGGGTTAATTCAAGTGTAATGGATAACCTAGAAGTTGATATTCATGATTGATCTATATAGTGAAACCAAATGAGATGGTTTTTGGATTTGTAGAGACTTGTATTGGAGAGGTTTAGAAAGTGAAGGAATAGAGAGGAGAGTGAGAGTGCACAAATATTAGGTTAATGATCAAATAAGATCAAAGACTATGTGTATAATTTCTAGGTCATGTTTCTTTTGATAGTATAGTGTTTTTATAGTTTGAAGTTATGCGAAGAGATCTGAGTGTGCATATGAGGACTTTTTGAGTGAAGAAGGAAAGATATTGTGCCATGCCTATCTAAGAGGCCTATATGAGTTAGAGAGTTTTTTTCCAAGTGTCAAATAATTAGAGGTCCATCATTAGGTGTTGAAGACATCAGTTCTAAGATGGAAGTGTTCATTTCAAGGAGGGTCTAAAGGACTTGATCTTCCTTAGGGGTAGTTGCTCCTTGTGAAATAGTGTTTTACTAAAAACCTTTATTCAAAATGACTTGATCATCTTAAGGGAAGGTGTTCCTTATGGAATTATTATTTCACTAAAGTCCTCAAGTTAGAAAGACTTGATCAGCCTCTTCTTTGTGATCATTTATAAGATATTAGTCCATGTGTTTGTACGCTTGAGAGTGGGTTTTATTTCCAAAGAGGGTTTCCCAAGTAGATCTTTTGTTTTGTGTGTGATCTTGCATTATGTTAATTATTCACTACTATAAATGATCTATATGATTCAAGAATGATTGTATTGAATGCTTAAGTATTTACAAGGGTTTGGAAATTGAATTAGAATATTTTACAACATTGATTCAACCCCAAATTATTGGATTGTACCTCTAATAGATATAAGGGTGTTGTTTTAGTTAATTTTAGCTTATATTACAACAAAAGAATAAGAAGAAGAAAATAAATATGGGTATGGTTGAAAAATGTGTTTGGTTGTGCATGTGTTGAATTAGACGATTGTGAAGAGTTCCTATTTAGCTTGGGAGGATGACCTACAAATAATACAAAACTAAAGTAAATGTTTAGTTAGATAGATAGTTAGATGGATTACATACCACTAACTAGATCCTGAAAGGAAGAGCTTCCTCAAGGGTTATCAATCCACACATTTTAAATAATTAAGTATATAAACAAAATGATAAAGTATTTGCATCAATGATCAAAAGCTACTAAAATTAAACATAAAAAATGTTTGATAGAGAAATATGTTATAAATGACTAATATAGTAATAATAAAGTCAACACTAATGTTAAATATGCCAAGTGTGCTTCAAAAAATAGGACAGGGGTATGTAAACAAGTAGGGACACAAAAAATTAGATTTGGTTAGGGGTAAGAGGCTGAAAATAACTTATTGTTATTTTCTACCATAGTGACCATTGGTGGTTTAGATGATCGTCGATGGTTAAGGTGACCATTAGCAGTCAAGGTAGCTATCGATGGTTGGATAGATCATCATAAGTTAAGACAACCATAACTGGTTACTATGTAGGCTCAGGCTGATAAATAGATTGATTAATGAGATTATAAAAGGTAATTTAGGTAGATAATTTTTTGATAGGCTAATTACAGAATAAAAATAAAGTAATTATATACTAGATAACAAATACTTAGCTTGAAAAAGATTGATCTAGTGAATGGTTGAGGTGGTTGGATCTTTCTTAGAGTCTAGCATGATTCTGGTAGAGTAATGATACTTGGCTATCGATCAAGGGGTGGAAAAATGTTATCTCTCTATTATGATGGCTAGACCACTAGATTTTTAGAAGAAGTGACCTAAGAAATAAGTTCTAGATGAAAAAGTCTTGATAGGTATGGATGCAATCCTTTTCACCTGATATTCCCCTCTTCTTATAGGCAAGGGAGGAGAAGTGTAATAAGACATAACTAGGCCTTATAGTTATAATCCATGCATGTAATGGGTCAGACATGGATTTAGATGAGTTATTTTTAGAAAATAAAGGTAGATATTTACATTTTAGTGTTTGAGATGGTGGACCCTGATCGTCGGTGGTCAAGGTAATCATCAGTGGTTGAGGGCCAAGGTAGGAAGTCGGTTAAAGTGTGGGTTTAGTTAGTTGGTCAAACTAACCATGGTTAGGCTTGGTTAGGGGTCAAAGGGACAAATTGGTCCCAATAATATCTAAGGGTGTTTTGACATTCAAAATTATGGTGTGTGGATTTTTGGTGTGTAAATTTTGTCCCTTTTGGTTATGCATCTTTGAATAAACAAGATACAAAACAAAAATTGATTATGAGTTGAAGGTCAAGTTGCCTTGATTATTGGAGGAGGTGTTCCCCCTCAAACCAAGAGCCAATGAGGTATAAAAAAGTGAGTATAGGTTTGATGATATAGGTGAAGGGATGATGAAGGTGGTTGTCATTAAGGTGGGTGATAGGTTAGGCATTAAAGTGAAAACAAGTGCACAAAGTGTAATAAAAAGTGTGTTAGTGAAGATCGCACATAGACTAGGTTGTCATAGTTAATAAAAATAAATTTTAGTACTATAAGGATAAGTGACAAGTGGACCACATCATCACATTTAGGCATGGTGACTAGGTATACATGTAAATGCAAATATCCAAGGTAATGTTTATGTTTTTATGGGTATCCAAGGTAAGAAGTGCTCTTCATGAAAATAGAGAATGGTTAGGTGAAGGCATGGGTATCCAAGGTAGGAACTTCTCTTGATGAGACACAAGTATGACTAGTAAGCATAAAATGGTGCAAGTTCAAAAAGTGGCCAACATGGAAAATGTTGTCGATGTGGTAAAACGACCAAGCAAAAGTCATTTAAAAATGCACACTAGTTGAGCCAAAATGGACAAATGATGAGATGATGAGGTGGTTAGGGTGGGTAGAGAAGGTAGTCTATATGGACGGGTGCTTACTAAGGTGTGCCAAGAGTTTAAAATGAAGAAAGGGTCCATAACCTGACCATCAATGGTTAGGGGGGTTTAAAGGAAATCATCAAAAGTCACCCTAATCATCGATGGTTAGGTTTAAACCCCAAAAGTGTCATGGTCAAAAAGAAAAAAAGAGAGTCATTTATCTCATTCTAACTATTTTGACATGGATCTCTAGTTATTTGACATACTTGGGCAATATTTGTGGATAGTGACTGCTCTCTAGTGGGTGAGTATATTGAAGTGGATGAAGTTGGCTGAGAGTAATTGAGTCAAGATTCAACACAGATTTAGACATGGTTAGGAAGGGTGTCCCAAGGTTCCTCCTTGATGATGATCAAGGAAAAAGGTATAAGGCATCCTTAAACTGATAGGGTAGTTTTAGTATTGACATTACCATTGGTTTTATAATTTATCCATTAGATTGCTTGGGAGAAATGTGTGAATTTTGCTTAGTTATGCCTTAATAGGGTTTTGTTTAATTTTGTTAAAATTGGGTAAGTGATATCCAAACGTGGGAATGTAGGATATTTATGGGTAGGTGGAGGGTATGATTGGTAGATTTGGTAGAAAAAGGGTAGTTTGTTGGTGGTTTTTGGTTAGTTTTAGGTTTTGGGTGTTTCATTCATGAAACACCCATAGTGACTATTAGAGGTAGGGGCCGATCATCAATGGTCAACATTCGTAAGGGAATGCATGTCTAACCATTAGTGATCACCATAACTATTGATGGTCTCCTAGTGTAAAATGGGCTTTGAGAATTGTTTAAAGTGTAGAGGATATTTTAGATGTTAATTTGTCAGTATAGGTTGACTTGTAGGTTAAATTTTAGATTAAGTGGATTTAAATGTTAGGTTTGGTAGGTAGGAGTCAAATAAATGGTCAAATGGGTAAGGTTAAGTAGGTTTAAGGTGCTTAGTTTAGTGGAAAAAAATATCACAAGTGATTAAGCTTATTGGTACTAATTACTTGTAGGCATGAGAGTAGATACAGATGCATGTATGGGTGCCATGCATCTTTGTAAAGGTTCACTAGGGGATGACCCTAGCTTATTGGGCTTACATGGAGGAGGTTGAGATGGGAGTGATGCAACACTACCAACACATATCATGTGATGCATCTATGATCATGGACCTCATCAAGAGATGGGATCTGAACATGAATAATTTATTCTTAATGACTAGTGAGATGACTATATTGCTAGAGGATGTGCATTGGATTACATGATTTATCCAACAAGGAGATCCAATTTACCATATAGAGTATGAGGAACAAGATGATTTATTAGAACTGATATATATAGATGATGGTTATCATGTCAGATGACATGTTAGGGGTTTTAGCTATAGTATGCTATATCAGAGGGTGATAGGAAAGAGAAGACTTATAACCATGATTATGATGGTTGTTTTGTGCTTTTCCCTTTGTGATTCAAGCAATGGGAGATTCCCATACTTGATATTAGGGGTATTGGTTGATATGTTGGGGTGAATAGTATTTGGATGGGTACCTATGCTTTTGGTGTAGATATATAAGGAGTTGTGGGGTTTTAGGGCCCATATGAGATATGGCATCAATATTAGTCTAGTTATTCACTATTGGGCTTATGATCACATCCAAGTGCTAAGGTCAGTGGGGTTATTTTGGGTGGGATATTCCTAGGTAGAGTTTCTAGTTGGTTTTATGTGTTGGAGAGGTGACTTCATTACTTTACGTGTAGGAGGAAGAGCCCATGATGTTTATTAGTTTAGGGGTGCTTTGGGTGCACTATTGATTGGTGATATTATTTGGAGACCATATGTTGGGTTCATAGAGTGGGTTAGGTACATGAGGTAGACATTCTCCTTAAAAAGTTATAGGTGGATCTTCAAATAGAGGGATGGAGAGGTAGAGATCATCCTATTTGATAGGATTCAGAGGTAGCTTAGCCTAATATAAGGTATTATAGGTACATTTATTAGGTATAGGAATGAGGACATGGAGATCTTATTGCTAGAACCACATTTAATGTGGAAATTTCTTGACTATGAAGAGTTACCAACTAGGACATAGATAGATGATGCATGTTTTCTTGATGGGTACCCTACATGGGATCAAGCTCTATATGTAACATTAGATTTTGGTGGTCAGAGGCAGATAGATGTGGACCCAACTGGGAGAGGGTGCCATAGGGAACATGTATAGGAAGGTGTCATATATGAATAGGTAGGAGCATTGTTAATTATGACACTAGTATAGGTTATAGCACTATAGGTTCAGGTGGCTACTTTATAGGGTTAGTTTTCTACTCTTACAAGTGGTAGGGAGTAGGCTAGAGCTTCACTATCCTTGGTTACATAGAAGAGAGAGACTCCTTGAGGTAGAGAGGAGGAAGAGTTGTGGTGATTTTGAATAACAACACTAGGTGTGAGAATGAAGAATATAATCAAGAGACAAACATCTTAGTGAATATATCAACTAGTCATGAAAGGATAGGAAGAGGGCATGATGATTCTTCTTTGACAAGCATTAAAATAAAAACCCCAGTTAGATTGTCTTAAGGAATATAAGCCCTTTGAATACTTTGCATTAGTGTTTGGTAGTTTGTTAAAAAGGTCTCTTGATCACATAATGTCGAGTGAGCTCAAAATCCCTTGATTATAGTGTATAAAGTGGGGAGTGGATGAAAACGGAACCTTTTTGTGAGACTATCATGTCTCTTTTATAGGTTTTTAAAGAGTCAGTATAAAGAATTCTATGTCATACAGAGTGTATATTGATTGATGAGAGAAGTCTACTCATGAGAGTCAATTATGGATTTCAATATTATTTTTCTTATGAGATCTGATTGTGGATTTTAAAATTATTATGTTTTGATTTTACTATTACTTGAAAATGGGTTTTTTTGCTTAGGAAGATTTTAGAACCTAATCGATATGGGAATCTTCAAAGAAATTTCTTGTTTTGACAAATGATTTACTCAACCATCCTTTGAGAGAGTGGTCTAATTTTTTGTGCTTTATTTAATGATGTTTATAGTTGTCCTTCGAATATGTTTCAAATGCTTTTCTTCAAGGAAGAAGTCTGTAAATGCTTAGGAATGACCGATGATCACTATTCATTTAGATTTAGATTTTTTGTTGTTTTATTTTTCTGACATAGACATACTTATATAGGCTTAAGATTTCACCTTTATGAAGGCATAACTAAAATCACATGAAGGTTGATTGGGTGTAAAGAGGTTCAAGTGAAAATGATCATGGGGATACATCTTTTAAAAGGGGTAGAAAGTACCATGAGAATCATTCCATGAGTAGAGCCATGGTACCCATTGTTCAAGATTAGGTTATGATTATGATGGATAATCACTTGATTCAATTTTAATTAGTTTCCCCTAAAATAGGGAGATAAATTTGGTTTGTAAGCAAGGGATGAGCTTAAGTTAGACAAAAGATGAGTTTGATCCTCTTTAACAAAAGATAGGATGTAGATGTAAAGCATTGAGGGCTTCAAGATCTAGGTTGCCTTCAAGAGAGAAAAACTAGTAAGATCCTGATCCAAACTTATGGGTTATGATATAAGGTCCAAGCCAATTAAAATAAAACTTACCCCACTTACTTTTATCCATATTGGTGACATGTTGATTTCATTTAGGAAGAGATTTCCAATGTTGAATTATTGCAATCTAAGGTGTTTGTTATAAGAATGTTTGATGTGCTCCTAATAAACATAAATATGGGTAAGGTTAGCTAATCAATGCTCATCAAGTAGCTCAAGATGGGCTAAATAGTGCTAATAATAATCATCTTTAGAAATGAGACCTTACAAAGATATGTAAAGATATGGGATTTGAAATTTAAGAGGTAAGATGGCCTCCACTCCAAACACAAAACAGAATGAGGTATCACCCATAGGGGTCTAAATTATAGTATGATATTCCCATAAGGCAAAGGAGATGTGAAAATGACAATCTCAACTAGATGTATTGAACATTTTAGTGAGCTTGTTGTTGAGATTTTTTTAGAGGCCTCAGCCTGTCAATTTGCTTGAGGACAATAGGGTGAGGAGAAAACTAAATTAGTACTAAATTTGTAACAAATAACCTATAATTTATTTCTCTTAAAAGATTTACCATTTTTGGTGATGATCTTGTGATGAATATTGAAGTAGTAGATGATGTGATGGTTGATAAAGTTAACAATCTTTTCCACTTTGGTTGAGACTAGAGGGATAGTCTTTACCCATTTAGTAAAATATTTGATTTCAATGATGATAGAATGGTGTCACTAAAAATAATGCGGGTTAATATTTATAATTAATTCCAAGCCCCATTATGAAAAGGGCTATAAATATGTGGATACATGAAGACTATGGCTAGGTACGTGATGCAAATTATTATGTTGTTGACACTTAACACAATTTTTCACATAATCACAATAGCCTTGGTTAAGGGTGGGATAGTAATAGCAAAGGAAAAGGATGTGTTTATTTATGAAAAGACCACTAAAGTATCCCCCATAGACACCATCATGTATTTCCTTGATAGTGTGAGAGGCTTCATAATTGTGTAGACAACAAAAGAGGAGGCCATCAAAGTTATGTTTATAAATAATATCCCCCATAATGGTATAAACATGAGGTAATCTTGATAAACTATCTTAGATCATTCCTAGAAAGGCCATAAAGAATTATGGTAAGGTTGAGGCAGTTGAAGGTTTCCTGATACCAACTGTTAGATTAGGTCTCCTCCACATTGAAAATGGTGGGAGAATCTAGTTTGACATAAGAACTTAGGGTAAGTCTAAGGATAATGACAGATAGCTTAGATTCAGAGGGTGTAGATGGAATTTGAGAAACAATAGATGCCATGGTATCAATGAACTTATTGGTAGATCGTAGGGTTAATTGGATATGGTAGTGTTTAAATTATGCTAAGAGTTCATCAACTAGTTGTCTGTACTATTGCAGAACATCATTCTTACACTAGTAAGAGTCATTGACCTGATTGACCACAAGTTGAGAGTCACAAAAGATATTGATTATTTTGACTCTTAGGGCTAACAAAGTTTGAAGGCATATGACTAATGCTTTATAATTATCCATATTTCTAGTACATTCAAACTCAAGCTTGAAGGACAAAGGAAGAGGTTTAGCGTCTATTTCTTTCAATTTTTTGCCTTTCTTACTTTTTTCAAAATAAATAAAATTGATAGAAACATTTTGGTATGCTCGATAGGACCCTTGAGTTTTCTTTGGTTCATAGATGTTGTAGGACATTTATAATTTCATTAGTGAAAGTCATTTAGTTGCATTTTAGGAAAATGAAGCTTTCTTTCTTAATAAAAAAATACTAGTTTTAGTTGCATTTTTAGAAAAGTTCAAGTTTATTTTCCTTACATCTTTAAAATAAATAAAAAGAATAATAATCCTAGGATTAGGACTTGTATCATCTTTCATTTAGATTGCATTTAGATATTTTGTATGCATTGAAATAAATCTAAAATTTTATTTTGGGTTTAAAATAAATACTTTACATCCATTGAATTTCTTGCTGCTCTTAGTTCATCTAGTAACTAGGAGGAATAGTAATTTTATCATAGCTTTCACTTATCTTCACATAGTAAGCCAAACTAATAAATAATAATCACATAAAAATAATACTTGGGATAAGGAATGAATGGGATTTCATCAATTGGAGGTAACCTTACCCCCTCCTAGCTATCCCACTTGGATTTCACCACCAAGGGGAGAACCGACTCAACTCTCTAATTGAGTATAAAATCTAGAATCAGTATATCTTGGCTAAGAACCTGCCAGCCTTATCATTGTGGGATTGTGAAGTGAGGGGGTATGCCCCAATAATAAGACATGTACTAAAATTTAGCATAGATCATTATTTTGAGTGCCTAAAAAACCTAAAACCAACTATAGCTTGCCTTTTTAGTACCTATAGAAAACCAACTTCCCCTCCACACTCTTTAAGGCATAAGAAGAAAACTATTTAAAAGTAATCCTAGGCTAAACACATTTATAGTGTTTGTATTGATTTCTTGGAAATCTTTTTGGTTGCTTCTTGTTTGATCTGAGAGATTCACCTTTTCATTCATTATTTTCTCATATGGTCACTACTAGACAACTCCAAAATAAAGATGATCAGCTCCCATCTTCTTCTATACCTATGGAATATACCTCAAACATTGAGAGTTCCCCTCTATTCTATCCTTATAGGGTCCCAATCATATTTGAAGGATATCTTAACTTTTATTTCTTGATAATAATTAGGTCGATTTACAACACTACCTCAATACCATGCCACATTGCACACCTTTTACTTTGGTTTCTTCTACCGAACCCCCTCTTGACATGACACCCCACCTTATGGTGGGTACCACTTCAACCCAAAAATTATTGACCCACTCGTCTTAAAACATTCTGTCCACTCAAACCCAAACCAACCTTCCACCCCGCAACCAAACACCTTTTGTTACACCCCAAGTGGGTTCAACCCTACCCTTAGTCACCTACACCCCACCCACTATGGCATTATCCTCCACTCCTGCTTCCATCCTCCCTTCAATAGCAACCAATACCTCAAACATAACCCAATATGAAAATATAGTGCTATCCATACCATAAATACTTCCCCCTATAAGCACTTTGGTCACTACCCACCTTCAACCAACTAACCAACTAATCACTTCGATGCTGCACATAAAATCCCCAACCTTAACCTTCCAACACATACCTATGATATCTTATCAATATATTACTAACACACAAGTATACATACCTTCACCTTACACCTAGCCTTACGTGACCTCACACACACACACACCTAACATCATCCCAACCATCAACTAGTTATTCCCATGTCACCTAATCCCAACAAAATGTGTCATATACCTATCCAACCCAAAAACCCCAAACAAATTTGGTCAAGGTGCTAATGGATAAGATGACTAACCTTGAGTCATCCATCTTAGGATCACATAACCTTATCTCGTATGACTAAATTTTTAATGAACCCATCCATCCATCTATCCCTCTCTGACCATATCCTCTATAATGGGAATTTCCAAAATTCTCTAAATTTCAAAGCAAGGAGGACCCCCAACAACATTTAAGATAATTTAGGCACACATGTTCCCAATGATGACACTCTCCTCTTCTACACCTTTCCTATGTCCTTATCTGGACCAACATTAGATTGGTATAGTGCCATCCCAAAACACTCCATATTCTCCTTCACCTAACTAGACCAAACTTTTTTGGATAACTTCTCAATCAATATATCAAAGAAAGTTTCTATTACCAACCTCAACTCCATTTATCAATTTAAAGATGAATCTATTTCTAATTTCATGGCTTGTTGGAGGAGCCTAATCTACCAACTTTCCTTTTCATTACCTCAAATTGAGCTTATAGAGCTCTTTGCCTTAGCATGTGTAAAACACATCTCATCCACATTACGTGTCCAAAGCTTCTGGACATTCGATGAAGATTTTACCATGGCTCACAAACTAGAAAATAGATCCATTGATGAGGGAAGATTAAAGTTGAAGAACAAAAACCCAACATATAAAACCAATGGGCCCTCTCCTTTCAAACTAAACAACACAACCAATACCAATTCCAAGAGCAAATCCACCATCAATGCTATTATCTTCAAAGCCACACCTCTACCATCTACTAACCAATAGAACCCAAGGAACCAAATCTCTAACCCCTTCAACTATCCAAACCAAAACCAAAGGAGCCAAACCTATAATAACCATAAGTCATTAATTCCACTTGGTGAGCCTTATCCTTCCATTTTGGAAAAGTTACTAAAATCTAAAATCACCAAAATTCCACCAATTAAACCACCCCAATAGTTTGATACTTCTCACCTCATGCCTAGTTGGTATAATGAGAATGACTATTGCTCTTTTCACTAAGTCATAGGACATGACATAAATAGGTGCAATACTTTTAAATACCTTATCCAATCCCTCATTAACAAGGGGGAGCTCACATTGGATAATATTAATGTGTCATTGAACCAAGCCCTTGACATATTCTACAAACCTTTCCCTAATCATTCTCCTTCTACTCCTCATCATGAAAATAAACCTAAATCAGCTCATGAGGCACATACTACTAATATGGTTACTAGTGAACCCATTGAAGAAGAAAATGTTACCTCAACCACTTCTTTCCCCATTCCCCTATTGGAAGAAGAAAGACTACCTTCTATTCCTTTGGACACTTAAAACAATGGAAGCAACCATATCCACACCTCCATTATAGGATTACACACCTACCTCCCCTATCTCAAAACCATCCACCCCCTCTTTTGAAGCTATCTCACAAGAGAAGATGAGTCTATCTACCCAACCTCTAATTGAAAAACCTTCTATCAAAGGTCAAGATAAAGTTAAGGCAACCAAATTATAACTTCTAACCCCTTCTTTGTATACCAACCTAGCCCCTCTAAACCAACTAAAACCTCCACCCAACCAACTAAAACCCCTTTAAAATTGATTAACCCTCAAACACTTAAATCCACCAAGATAGCTAAAGTGACCAAATCCCTTACAAAACCAAAAACTAAAACAACTAAAGAGGTAAAATCACCAAAGGGCCCAAAACCCTAGATTTTACCTCCCTCAACCTTACCCTCCATTTTGGGTCCCCATCCATTTACCTTAAATGCAAAATCCACCATTTTTTAGTAAAACCCCACTACCTTTATTGGTCACACCTTCATAATTGCTCTCTAAATTACCTTCCCCACTAAACCAATAATCCCTAAGTTACCTACCTTACTATCATTTGCCTCTAGCTCATTGAACACTTTACCCAAACCAAAACTATCAACCAAGTATACCACTTTACCTAAGACACCTATCACCAAACCAATGCCCCCACAACATTCTAATTTAATACCCAAAACAAAAACCACTAAACCTTTACCAGCTTTAGTTGAATCTTAATTAACCATCCTCTAGCAATTATTACAAACTTCTTCCTTGAGCTTACCACCCATCAAACCATTGGACCTTTCACATACCAAACCCTCTTGGTTTAATGATAACTTGATATGTGCATATCATAGGGCACCGAGATATGACATCGAGAATTGTAAATCTATCCAAATTTTGGTTCATAACTAATATGAAGATGATGATCTATTATTAGATAAACCTCCTTCATCCCCTATTCCAGTCCAACCACCTACTTAACCCATCTAATCTTTTATCTCACCCAAAAGTGAAGAGGAGGAATCAAAGCAACCATCCAACCTAGAGAAGCCCTTTATCCACACTATTCACATGGTTACTTGATCTTGGGCACAACAAAAGGATAAAGGGAAGACTAAGTCATCCATTCCTTGGACTTACCCCTCCCTAAACTCACAAGCTAATAATACCCAACCTTATCCATCTTCAAACAAACCCAAGGTGTTTATCTTTGGTGATTCTCTGTCTAACCCTCCATACCCTAACCCATATGTAATATCCATCTAAAAATCTATCCTCAAGCAACTTCACTAAACTCCAAAAAGATTAGATTATATGAATTAATCTCTTCCTCTCCCCATCATCATCAATTAATCATAGAGGATCTACAATCCATCAAGGTCCAACTTGATGATCCTTAGCCTCTAGCCACTTTTGTTGATACCTTTCAGACTTCTAACTTTATCATTTTCAAAACTTTAGAAATACCTTCTATTCATTTAGAGGATCGTGATCTCCCTCTCTTCATTATGGCATATATCAATCAAACCCACATTAAAATGGTGATGATTGAAGGGGGAACTAGTATCGATATTATTTCCTCCCATGCTTATGACCAGCTATAGTTATGTGAAAACATCATGTCTTAAAGCTTAGTAGTTCTTCATTATTTCAATGATACTATGGCAATCACCTTGCACATAGTTGTCCTCCACATTTATGTAGGACCTCATATTATTACCAAACTCTTTTATGTTGTAGAAGGAGAGTTTCATTACAACATTTTACTCAGATGCCCTTGGATTCATACCATGAGTTGTGTCCCTTCCACCCTACATCAGTGTGTCAATTTTGAACATGAAGGGTAAGTTATGACTATCCAAGCTAACCCTAGTCCTTTTACATCTTGTAATATGACATATCAGCCCAATGATGTCCTTCTTCCTCATTTATCCATCACACAACCATCTACCAACAACATAGCCTCACCAACAAAAACCCATAGCATTTCCACACCTACTATTGATGAAGCTTCCACTAGCTCATCTATCCCCTCTTCCCAAATTCTTGTATAAGTCCCTATGACAACCACATTCCATTTGATTTCTTTTGGGGAATATAGACTCTTAGCCTTAGATGCCTTCCTTACCCTATAAGAATATGGGAATCTCAGACATGACCCTTCTTATGACCCTAATGTTGGAACCATCATCTCCATTAGTCTCCCTAACCATCAAATGAATTTAATTTATAGGGGACTTGATCAGCGACTTCCATTCCCTACCATTACATCAGCCATCCAACCGTTTACCTCTAACTTTTCCTATCTTAGCAAACCAGAGTTTGCTAAGTTATATCTTCATAGATGTGCTTGGAAAGGATTTGGCCTTAATCTATATGAATAAGGGCCTCACGAGTTACCCCATTTTAAAACTTTACAACCTCATGAGTCATTTTTCCTTGGCTATAAACCACCTCAAAAATCCACCAATTCACCCAAACCCATTGCCACTATGGAGGAAGGTATCCCATCCTTGCCAACCCAATCACTTTCTCCACCTAGAGACCCTAATATAATCCCTCCTAAATTTTTTTATCAATACTATATGTTTGTGCCCTCTCATCTACCAAAAGAGTGACCAAACTAAGGTCCTTACACTTGTACATCCTGAAATGGTGGAGAATGATTTTCCCACCATTAGCACCACCCAACATCAAGATGATGATTCCATTATTACCCACCTAGGTATGGGGGAGTCTTCTATCCACAAATACCTTCCTCTTAAGGACCTGACTATGTTGAATGAATCTACCATCGATATAAAATTAGGTACTCTAGATATCCCCCGCATTGTCAAATCGGGCCAATCATTGAATACCAAGGAACTTCAAGATTTCTCCTCTTTCTTCCAGGATCGTAGAATAACCCTTGGTTTTACATTGATATGTTTGGGATTGACCCCTCCATTGTTACACATAACATAGTCACTCACTGTGATGCTAAGCTTATTAAATAGAAACTTTGATGCATACATCCTCACATATCCCTTCTCATCAAATAAGAGCTTCAACATCTCCTATCTATAAACTTCATTCAACCCATTAACTACCCAAATGGGTCTCTAACATCATACCTATCACCAAATTCAATTGGGGTTTACACATTTTTGTGGACATTAGTGACCTTAACCTCACCTACCCCAAGGATGACTTCCCCCTACCTAACATTGACCAGCTTGTTGATCTTACAGACAAGCATGAGATGTTATCTCTCATGGATGGGTTTTTAGGTTATAATTACATCTTGATTGCTTCTGAAGATAAACATAAAATTACCTTTATGACCCCTTAGGGAAATTTTTTCTATATAATCATGCCTTCCAGGTTAAAGAACACTGGTACAACTTACTAATGTGACATGACTTATATTTTACATGATATCATACATAATATCCTAGAAGACTATGTGGATGACCTTATTGGGAAATCTAAATTTTGAAAAGACTACTTGACTATTCTTACGATCATATTTGAATTCCTCATCCATTATAAAGTATACCTAAATCCCAATAAATACATTTTTAGGGTCCTTTAAAGAAATCCTCTTGGATTTATCTCTCTCTTTATGGAATTTAAGTATACCCTACTAAATTTATAGAAATTTGGGTATGCCTCCTCTAACCAACCTTAAACAAATATGTATCCTTTAGGGAAAACTTTAATCCATTTGTTGTTTCATTTCCCAACTTTTAGATTGATGATGACCTTTTCATCACCATTTGAAGAAGGATATCTCTTTCAAATGGAGTAGTGATTATCAAAAGGCCTTTGATTCACTCAAATAGTACCTTTTGTCACCACCTTTCCTCTCCCCTCTAAAGGATGACCACCCCTTTTACCTATATATCTCTACCACAGACCATTCCCTTGGGGGAATGTTGTCTCACTAAGATGAACAACATAAAGATAATGTTGTATACTACATTATCCATGCACTTGGTAGAATATAAAATTTAGTATACACACACTCAAAAACTTTGCTTAACATTGACCTTCATAGCCACCAAAATCTGCCAATACCTTCTTAACCATAAAACATGTGTCATCACTAATACTAACCTACTAAAATACATGTACTCTAAAACATAACAAAATTAGTGTACAGCTAAGTGGCTCGTGCTCCTATCTGAATTTAACCTTGAATTCCTCTAACAAAAGTCAATTAAAGGTTAGGTCATTTTTGATCAATTGGTCTAAGCTCCTCTAGCAAATAACCAACCACCCCCTCTTGCCTTTTTGAATGAGTCTATCATGACTCTTTTTCAAGAAGATGACATAACCTACCAAATGACCATATTCTTTGATGGCTCTAAATTTCAACAAGTAGGGGGTGCAAGAGTTATTATCATTCCTCTTGATGTTGAACCCCTTCCTCTCTCTTTCAAACTTGAATTTTAATGCACCAATAATATGGTCGAGTATGAAGCCCTAGTGATAGGTCTCCAAACTGCTCAAAACTTTAGAATTAAGATAATCCATGTCTTTGGTGATTCCCAACTCATGGTAAACTAGGTCAATAAATCCTATCAATGTAATAATGATGTCTTGCTAAAATATAAACTTTTAGTTGACAAAATTTTAAAATCATTTGAACATTACCTAGTCCAATATGTTCCTCGATCTACCAATAAATTTGTGGATATAATGTCTTGCCTTTATTCTTAGATCCCTTATCAACCTTCCAAAATATTTATCACCATTCATAAGTTTACCACACCCTCTTATAGCCAATCTGAACTCTAGACAATTATTAATGTAGAGGAATCCCCATCTGACATTTGGTATGACCAAACATTCAACTACCTCAACCTAGGCATTATTCATCCCAACCTCTCTAGGAATGCTTGAATAGATTTTATTTTAGAGTACCTCTCATTACACCATACTAGGGGTAATCCTTTACAAACATGGTTTTGATGGTCTCCTTCTTCATTGCCTACATATCCATGAAGCTTCACAGTCCATCAAGGAAACACATGATGGGATATGTGGGGGACAATTTAGGACCCTAATAGTCGCTAGATGTATCCTTCAAGTTAGTTAATATTGGCCCACCCTTAACCATGATTATTATTATTATATAAAAAAGTGTGTTAAATTTCAACATCATGCGCTAGCCAATAGCCTCCAGGTATCTAAGGACTTTTGGCCTTTCTCTCAATAGGGGCTCGATCTCATTGGGGAAATTAACCCCCATTCTTTGCATTAGCATAGCTCCATCATCACATTCATTGAATACTTCACCAAATGCGTGGAAGCTATTCCTCTAATCTCTACCTAAGTATAAAATATTATTTACTTTATCAACTAACATATCATCTGTTGCTTTGGTGTTCCTCATAAGATCATCACTGATAATGGAAAATCTTTCAAGAATAATCAAGTCCAAGGTTTATGTGATGCATTTAGCATTTATTTAAGATTTTCCTCACCTTATCAACCATAAGTAAATGGAAAAGTGGAATCCTCTAATAAAACCCTCACCAAAATATTAACCAAAGTTGTTAGTGCTTCAAGTCAAAATTGGCACTTGCACATCCCATTTGCCTTATGGGCCTATCATACTAGAATTTGAACCTCTAATGGTGCTACCCCTTTATTTCTAGTGTTTGAAATAGAGGTATTCTTTCTTCTTGAAGTCAAATACACTCTCTTTTCATATCTTTGAAGGAAATCATTTCTAAAGAATATTTTTGTTAGCATCATTTAGATCAATTTGAGCTAATTGACGAGCATCATTTAGAAGCTCTCACCCACTTTCATATCTATTAAAAGTGTATCACACATGCATATAACAAGCACCTAAAACAATAATAATTCAATATCAGAGATCTCATCCTATAAGAAAACCAACATGTGACCAACATGGAGAGGAGTAAATGAGGCAAATTAGCTTTCAATTGGATTGGTCCCTACATCATCACCCATAAGTATGGATTAAGAGCTTATCATTTATCCTCTCTCAAAGGCAAACTAGAACCTAAACCTCTCAATGCTTCACATCTACATTGAATTTTTTGTTAAAGAAGGATAAATCTCACATGTTTGTCTAATTTTAGTTCATCCCTTGACTATGAAATTTTAACCATCACACACCTTCCTCCTCCCCTTTTGATGATAATTGATTAAAACATAAAACCATGTGATTAACCATCATGGTCATAGCCCAATATTAAATATGGGTACCACGGCTCTACCCATATCTTGGTTCTCATGGATACTTTTTATCTCGAACATGATGGAATCCCATGGTCATTATCTCTCAAAACCACACCCTTTCACATATCATTGACCTTCTTGTGTAAAGTTTTGCCCTCATAAATGTAAACCTTTGAACCTAATTAGACTGGTCCATGTCTAAACACATTTCATCTTGAAAAAATTAATTATGTCAATATATTAAGCATTGTAGACTACTCCCTTGAAGGATAGCTACCCAAAAATGAAATAAAAATTGCCACATGTAAGGTAGACTACTCCCTTGAAGGATATATATCAAGAACATTAAAAAAAATCCAATAAGATTAGACTAATCCCTCAAAGGATGGTTGATTTGAATTTTTCAAAAGTAGAGGAATTTCATGAAAGCTTCCCATATTGATTAGCTTCCCATATAACAATAAATCAAAAATCCACTACCACAAAAATATCTATAGCCATAATCAGCTTTCACATGTAGACTTCTTGCACTGATCAGTCTTCATCTAGCATATGACATGGACTTATATATTACCATTATTAGGCCACCTATAAAAGTGGAAAACTAATTCATATGAGGTTATCATAGATATCACCTATCTTTTATATTCATTAAGACAATCTCACTTTTGGTATATTTTTAGTCCTTATCAAAGATAAATCATCAATCCTTAATCTTATCTTAATGTGCATGGTTTATGTTTTCACCCTGACTTGTACCATCTAACATTACAATAACAATGGTCATTTCTTTTACATTAAGTGAGATTACAACAACCATAACCATACCAATCATAACCATAACCATAAAATTCATAAATACCCACACAACCTCAATTATAATAAAATTTGACTAACAATATCCAACACATTACCCTCCTATTCCTACCAACCCATTATCACAAGCTCTAAACATCAAACCCCAACCATTAGTAGTGTCTGCTTGAACATGGTAGGATTTTTTATTATACCAGTTGAGAGTCCATCTATAATAGGGGAATGATTGTCTGATCTAATTTTATCACTAATATCCTAGACCACATATCTCCCTGATATTAGGGCCTCTTCTAAATGGGACCCCATGTCTATGGTTCTAAGAAACTGGGGTACAATGTTGTGTAATAAGTTCTCATATTACTAGGTTTAGTGGATCTATATGGTGATATCATGATATATTAAGTATCAATGGGATCTATTTAATATACTTTCTTTGAGTCCAAATATCTCTTAGGTCAAGCAAGGTCCATCCTCTATTTCTCACCATGATGCTAACATCCTTACTTGTATAATCTCCTTTTCCATCAAACAAATTTTTTGTAGGTCATCACTTTGCTACTACCATTAAAACTTAGCTCGTAGCATTGGTCAACCTTAGCCACAATGACTTTATAGATCTAAATAGACCCCTAAATCCTAAAACTTAGATCGTAGTGCTAGACACTATCTCTAAAATCATACCCTCACACAATTTTATAAGGTGCAACCTCCTCACAAAATCACATCTTCTTTGGATTAGCTCCATTAAAGATTATTTATGGTACATAGAATTGTGTTCCCTTCTAATTTATCCTACCTTTCCCATCCATATATCTCATCCTACTAAATGTGGGATCATTTTGGTAACTATTTACCAACCTAACCCATTCACTTTCATCGACACCTTCACCAAAACCTAAAACTATTGTTGTACCAAACCTTCTCCCTTAGCCCAAACCAGCCCATGTGGTCTATCAAATTAGGGAAACCAATTTGAACACCACTCATCCAAACCTTGTTGAATTACATTATCCTAATGTCCATAGACTATGTAGGCACTGCTCTAGTAGTAGATTGGCCACTAAAAACTAATTCGCATCCCCTTTTTCTATTCTCACTCATTTCTATCACTAACAGTGCCATTTTAATTAAGACATCCTATATCAAGGAAGCTTTGAATTCTTTCTTCAACATCTTTATGTTTTAACACCATCTAATACTTCCTCTCAAGTCTTTCCCTAATTTTTTGGAGAACTACATTGGCCTGAGGTATTTTTTTACTATGTAGGCAACACTTAGTTACTGAGTTCAGCTTAGCCACTTCATTTACTTTATTTTCCCTTCTCACCTAAAATCTCTTCCTCCACCTCTCTACCTATCTCCTAACCATCTCCCTACCTCAAAATTGTAAATCTCTTTTAATCACTTTCCCATCTTGTCAATATATTTTAACATAAGGGTTGAAAGCATTCCCCATTAGCCCCCCTTACCTCCCATAAAGTTGCCTCCTACTCTACTTTGTTGGCCTCCCCATCATATTTCCTTGTACATGCTTTATGACTCACTTCCCCACCCATATTTTGCATTTTATGCCTCGCTTTCACCTTATTATCAACTTTTCCCTTTATCCCCTTTAACTTCTATCTTTGTCCTCATCATCTCCCATCCCCCTTGCCTATTTGTCATACCCGCTTTATCACTCACTTTTCCTCACCCATTCCAAATCATATTGTGCATCTTGAAAGCTTTATATTTCTTCTATTGCTGCACTTTTTCTTTGTGTACCACCACTCTCTTCCATTCTAACACTCTTCCCACCATACCCATTTTCCATTCTTGTTTGATTATTTCCCATCCTTTTATTCTTTCCTTTTTTCCTCCACAACTAGTTTCTCCCTAAGTATTTATATTTTGAGAATCCTTCCATAATTTCCATTTTATTCTTATCTCTTTTTGCTTATGGCTCTTTTTACATTTCCCTTTTCCTATTTCCATCTTTGTACTCACTTATCTTTTACATCTATGTATCTGTGCTTTGTATCCCTACTTAAATTCTTATTTTTTTGTTTTTATTATCTCTGATCTTCATCCCTTAGTTTCATCTCACTCCCTTTCATTGTGTCCCCCTATTTCTTCACAACCTCACCATTTTTTGAGCTTGTAAATCTCTTCTAATCACCCCTTCATCTTGTCAATCTCTTCTAATAAGCTAATTAACACCTACCTTCTCTTTTCACCTTCTTGTCAACCCATCCTTTGCTTCCCCTCATTCTTCACCCTTTCTCATTTTCCATCCCATTCTCATCTCTAAAACCACCATCTACATTGTTTCATTATTCCTCTCCTTCCATATCATCACCCATGCTTACTTGGTAAAGATACCACCTACTTCTTCCCTCTCCCTTAAGTTGGAATGATAAAATAAGTATATTTTACATTAAAATAGCATATAAATGATACTAAAACAACAAATAAATAAATTCAATACAATAAATTTAAATTCTTTACAAAAGATAACTAAATAAATGCAATAGTTTTATTTATACTAATGTTGAAAATTGGTAAAGGTTATGGTTTTGATTTGGTAAAGTGGTGAGGGTCAAAAGGATCATTTTTTTGGTTTGGGTAGATGGTCAAGGATAAAAATATACAAAGGGATGAATAGGTACATGTGGAAAATAAGTAAATATGTCAAAGGAAAAATAAAGGTAAAGATGGCAAAGAGGGAAAAGAGGTAAATGAGGTAAATAAGTGAATGGGATAAAGGGGGAAAATGAAATAAAAATAGCCAAAAGGATTAAATGGAATTAATGGGATAAAGAGGAAGAGGTTAAAGGATCCAGAGTGTGGAGGTTAAGGAAAGAGAAGGCCAAAGGGAAGTAAATAAATAACTAAAATTACAAAACAAAGTAAATTACCTCAATGTTGTTGAACTGGCTTGAAGAGGTTGATGATAGTTGAATGTTGATGAAGCTTGAAGCAATTTTAGTAGAGATTCATTGCTTTGATATTTTTTCCTTTAAGATGGTGATGACCTCCTCTAAAAAAATACCTACAACAATATGTTAAGAATATAAGACTAACTTGCCACTTAACCTTAGGTGAAGGAAAGGGGGGTACTTATAGCATTTTTGTGTGAAGGAACATGCCAAAATAGAGGAATAGTGAAGCAATTACAATTTATCCATGTGGGCTGATGATTTATTCAAGGTGAGGTGGGTGAGGATTTCCATGTGGGGTGGTGAGTCTCCAATTTTGAATGGAAATCATGCACATGGGTTTGAATGAGGCTTAAAGACTTATCCCCATCCTTTCTTACTTTTACACAAGTACTTAAAGGGGTGGTACACCAAATGTGGCACCCTTTTACATGTGGGGGATGAAAAGTCCAAGTTCAGGGTTGTGGGGATTCCCATGTGGGTTATAAAGTCTCTAATTTGGGTTGCTGAGCTTCCATTTAGGCTAAAAGGTCAAAAATGGGTGCCCTTTATCTTTTCCAAAGTCTTAAAGAGGTAGGTATCTATTTTTGAAGTCTAATTTCATGTGGGAAGACAAAATACATGTTGAATAATGACCCCTTGAGGGAAAATTTATCACATTTCAATGGGGGCCTTGTGATGCTTGAATGAGGTCATCAAGCACTTTAGGGAGGGTCCCAGGTGGGGTATGATGTCCCAAATCAAGCCACATCACTTCTAATCCACCTCACTTGCCATATCACCTCTAAATCATATGACATGTCTCTCTCCATGTCATCATGAATAATGATAGTGGGTCCCATAGTAAATAGTGATGATGAATAGTACTTTTGAAAAGTTTTTTAAATAATATTTGTGACTAGGAGAATAGTGATGGAATAGGGTTAAGGGGGTTTTAGGAAGGTTTAATAATTTTTAGGGGATATTGAGGCATTTAGTCATTGAAAACTGTATATGTGTAATTTTTTAAATTCTACACCATCAAAGGGAAGAAGGATGATGCCAGCTCCCCCACCATGTTGACACTTTGATCCATCAAATAACATGGTGAATTGATAGGTAAATTCCACCTGAGAGAGGGTCATGATGGACTCATCGAGGAACTCAAGAGGAGGTTGTTTTTTTAATAATGATGTATAGGCCAATTGGTTGACAATGACTTGCCCTTTAATTGACTTTTGCTAAAATAAATCTAGGTTAAAATCTACTAAAATCATGAGCCACTTGGACATATGTTGGTTTTGGTATAGCTTAGATTTCATATACTTGAGTGGGTCAATATTGGTTATGACATAGGTTTTGTGGTTAATAAGGTAGTGGCAAAGTTTGGTGGCCACAAAAACTAAATCTAAGTAAAGTTTCTCAGTATGGGTGTACCAATTCTCATATTCTACAAGCATGTAATTGATGTAATAGACAAATTTCTCTTAATGTTTATCATCTCGATGATTAAGCATTACTCCTAGGGAGTGCTTAGTGATAGAGATATAAAGGTATAAAGGTTGTCTATCCTTGGGAATGGTAAGGATAGGTAGAGAGAAAAGGTACTTTTTAAGTGCATAAAAGACCTTTTGATAGTCATTATTCCACTTGAAAGACACATCCTTTTTCAAAAGGTGGTAGAAGGGTTGGCATCGATCTGAAATTTGGGAGATAAAGCAATGGATAGATTAGACATCTCCCTGCAAACTATGGAGGTGCTTGAGGTTAATTAGAGGAATCATGTCAAGGATGGATTTGATTTTGGTTGGATTGACTTCAATCCCTTAAAGGGAAATGATAAATCCAAAAATCTTTTCTGAAAAGACCTCAAAAATACACTTCCTGGGGTTAAGGCAAACATGGTAATGGATGAGTCACTCAAAGATAATCTTGAGAATGGCTAAATGATCCTTATGATATTTGGATTTCCCAAGAAGGTTATCTGCATAGTCTTTAATAATTTTATGGATAAATTCATGGAAGATGTATGCCATGCCACGTTGGTAGGTTACACCAACATTCTTTAGTCTAAAAGGAATGACTCTATATCATAAGGTCCCCAATGGGATGATAAAGGTAATTTTGTGTTGATCTTTGGGGGAAATTAGGATTTGATTGTAACCTAAGAATCCTTCTATGAGAGATAACATCTCGTGGCTGATTTTAGGATCAACTTATTGGTTGATTCTTGGTAGAATAAATTTATCTTTAGGGAAAGTAAGGTTGTAGTCATGAAATTCCACATAAATGTGTAGTCCCCCTATGGCTTTGGTGATAGGTAAGACATTTGATACCCATTGGGGATAGTCAATGGGTTGAATGAAATTTATAGATAGGAGGTGATTAATCTCTTATTTGATGACAAGGGCTATGTGAGGGTGCATGAACCAAAGTTTTTGCTTGATAGGCTTGACATCACAGTTGGTGACTATGTTATGGGTGGCAATGGCATGGTAAATTCTTTACTTATCACTATAAGACCAATAAATGCTATGTTATGATATTGATGTAAGGAGGGGAAGTCTTGAAGTTGTTTGGAATTAAATTATTGACCAATTTTGAAAATACAAGGGTTATTTAGAGTGCCCAAGTTGATATCCATAATGGATTAATTTAAAATGATCAAAGTCTTAAGAGGAAGGGATTTATAGATGGAAGAATCTGGGGTACTAAGATAGGTGAGAATGGAATATTCATCTTAGTACTAGATGGTATTAATGGTAGGAGAGTCATCTCCTACCATATCAAGATGGGTCAAAGGGAAGGTTATGGTGGTTGGCTTGTTGGTAGAGTCTAGCATGATTTTGATAGAGTAATGGTACTTGGATATCAATCAAGTAGTGGCTACAAGTTAGTTCTTTTTCATGATGGTTGGATCATAGGATTGCTAAAAAAAGTGACCTATAAAAGAAGATTTAGATGAAAAAGCTATTGATAGTTGTGGATGCGGTCCTTTTCACCTCCTACTCCTCTCTTCTTATAAGAAAGGAAAGAGAGGTGAAACAAGACATTAAATGGGTCTTCTAATTATAATTTGTGCATGCAATGGCCCACAAAAGTATTAAGATTATTTTTTTAGAAAATCAAGATGGATGTTTGCATGTTAGTGCTTGGGATGGTGGACCCTAATCATTGGTGGTTAAGGTGACCATTGATGGTTGAGGGACAAAGTAGAAAGTGAGCTAAAGTGTAGGTTTATTCAGTTGGTCAAACTAACCTTGGTTGGTTTTGGTTAGGGGTCAAAGGGCCAAATTGGTCCCTAGGGGGTCCTAAGGTGGTTTAGGGGTGTTTTGACATTTAGAATTATAGTGTGTGGATTTATAGTGTTTATAGGTGTGATAAGAGTTATAAGGTGTAATATTTTTTACAAGTCCAAGGAATATCTTATAATTAGAAGCTATTTTGAGTGTAAAGGTGAATACTTAGTAGCATTCTTTATTTTTTGATTTTGTACCATGGCTAAAATTATGAGCTTAATTTCTAAAAACGGACACTTAACTCCAAAAAATTATAAAGAATGGTTAATGAACATGGAAAATACATTAATCTTCAATGATTTATGGGAAGTAGTTGAAAAGAAACCAAAATTTCCCATCAATGCCACAAAGCTTATATAATTTCATAGACATGACAAGAATGCCCTTGTTTTATTGAAAACAACTTGCAGTGTATAAGTTATCATTCATATAGAGAACATCAAGTCTAAATATTGGAAAGCATGGAAATCTATATAAAACTTATATCATAAAAAACCTACCTACAATAAAATTGATCTTCTTATGCATTTTCTTAACACTAAACTATCAAATGATGAAGATGTTTCAAAATATGTGACAAGAATTAAGAATTTGAAACAAGAATATGGCACTGCTAGAAGGAAAATTGATGATGAAATGATCAATTATAATGTTTTAAATGGACTTAGCACTAGATTTAGGAACTTTATATAAATGTTACAACTAGTGATAAGATTAACAAATCTACTTTTGATTTCATTTATGAGTTTCTCACTCAACATGAGTGATAATTTGTAAATAAGAAATAAAAACCTATTGAGGAATCCTACTATAATAAAATAGGTAATCCACTACATGATCATAAAAAAAACCATTCTTCGAATCAATTTCAGAGATAGAAACACTCTCTAAGGCACACTTAAAGACATAAACATCATTCTAGACATAGAGTTCATTTTGGTTCTCAAAATCATAGACATCACTCTAGTTATTAAAAGCATAAACATAACTAAAAACATTCACATGGCCACAAACACAAGAATTATTTTTCATGTGTCTATTCTTCCTTTAGTTCTAGTGGATGTGATAAAACATGCTAAAATTGTGGTGGCATAAGACACCTCTCTATAGAGTTCCCCTCTAAAGGGAGGTCCTCTAGACATTGATATAAGGTATAAGAAAACATTGTTGGTCACTCCAGTCACTCTGGTCACTCTTTTAGTTCCTCTTTTGATGAATGGGATGACTAAAAAGTTTATTTCTCTATAGTTGATGACAATATATTCTAAGATGGTAACACACCCATCTTGTGTGAGATGTTAGGCTCAAGATTAGGATTTCATATAGTAGCATTTTTTGGCTTGTGTACTTTTCTTTCATAAAACTAGTGTTGATATGATCTTTGATGTAGATAATTATAATGGTTTTTACTTGGTATATTTTCTAAACTTCTCACCTCTTTCTAGATAGGGGGATAAGATATTGCATATTGATTTTTGATCCATTGTCAGTGGTTATAGTATGAGTTAGCATTGAGTTTCTAGAATTATTAGTGTTGAGCAAAGGCCTACGAGAGATGTTTCCAATTCATGGTCATCAATTGGATATGTGCCATACATAATACTAGGGAAATCACTTTTTGGATGGATTTTGTGTGAGGATTGATGTAGCTAGATAGGGTGTGATCTTGTTCTTCTTTAGTATGGGGATGATCAGGGCATTAATTAATCCAAGATGCATAGTGTATTGGTTATAGTTGTAGTAGAATCTACTTTGATGACTCATAGTTCATTTCTTAAATCTTTCTATACCCCTTTGGATTAAGGTGGATTTTTTTGGGTTTATGATAAAAAATATATTTATTTTTTAGTCTTTATTTTAATTTATTTATGTTTTAGTTGGTTGATGGGTTGGCTACCCATGAGTTGGTCTTCTTTAACTAATTTCTCTCCCATAAGATTTTTAAAGATTACAATTGTAAAAAAATAAAAATAAATTGATTTGCATAGAATAATTTTTGAATTCATTCTTCCATTTATGGGCAACATTTCTTGAAAATACATAAAATTATAAGGTA